>BMAU01017703.1:0-100000 GCA_019973935.1 Trichonephila clavipes
TCGCGATTGTTCTTAGCTTCCTTCTTGGGTCGCTATTTTCAATGTTCATGAGTGTATTAAAATTATTTTTTCAACTTTTTGAATGAGTCCTTTCTTAAAAACTTTATTTTTTACCCTTTATTTGCTTGTGTGCAATAAATTGGGAGAAGTTTATGTTGGTCGTGAAGTGGATAAAATGTCCATCACACAATACTCGCCCTAGGCAGGAGCTGTGAATGAGAAACCTACCCTTTCCAACAACACAGAGACCGAAAAAGCAATAAAATCGTCCCCTTCAAAACCATTTGAGGACCTCACGCAGTTTTAAGAGGGGAAGGCATAAAACTGTGGGCACTTTCGAAGAAGTTCGCAAAATTAAACAGAAACCGTTTCGCTACCACTAGCTTTGAGAAAGTAGACCGCTTTCCAAGTGAGTTTCAATTAGCGGGTCATCCAGTTAGAGGGTTAATTATTTACTGAAATTTATACATTTAAGATTCATGATAGATATATGCAATTTTTAAAACACGCTTTTAATTTCATATAACATGGCTTAAAAGAACGTGGAACGTAACTCCTTTTTACTACACTAATATAGTTTTACGCGGTTTTATACGGTATTTCACGAAATATATCAACCGTGTAAAAATAATGTCGGATTTACTATGAATTCTATTATTCAGTATAAGGAAGTGATGAAAAAAAAAAACTTCTTACCGTTACAATCCAAAAGAGACTGATTTGTTGACTGTAGGAAAAAGATGAACATTTTAGCAATTTACAAATTTTCTTAATTTTGCTTTTAAAAGCACCATTGGGGTATTTATCTCATATTTTCAACAGCTCATCTTGCAAAGATTCACAAAGTAATCAATGACATACGCAGATTGAAAGGACTTAAATTTTAAAACCTCTTATCGGCAGGTTGTTAGAATGGCCACTCATGGAAGAACTAAGCACCATAGGGTAGCAATTATACTGAGCAATTAACTAACGACTGGAAGGGTGACAGAGGGCTTTTGACGCTTATGGTTCTTTTCTTTTTCTCAGAACGGGAGGCAGCTTTCGAGGCCTTACTGACCATGTATGCATATTTGTCTTTTGGGTGTGTTATACAGGTAAACAAGTAATATAAAAAAATTAAGTCAATTCCTGCTTAAGTCAACAAAGAAAATTTTTATTTTATTTACCTTAAAATCCTGCGTATAACGCGCACCGCCGTATGGTGAGTGAGTGAATTTAAAATTTTAGACACTAAATTTAAAGCTTGGAATGAATGAATGAGTGAACATTAACATCGCACTGTTCAGCTACACGATGGCTTTTGGCAACAGATCTCGTAATTTTGAACCATGGTCAAGTGACGAGGACGACACTTGAGCTGGCATCCCCTCTCCTAACTACTACACCACACCAACGGGAGGACGTTTGAGCTCTCGACAGATTTAACGTGCATCGTTCCCTTACACGGTGGGTCTTAAGTGGTACTGGGCTCGAACTCGTGACAAGCCCGCCACGATCCGATACCTTGACCACTAAGCTACCACGGCCACACCATCGTATAACGCGCACCCCCTTTTTAATGAAGAAACCTGAAATGTACGTAAGCAATGTAAGTCATTTATTCAAAGTAATACCTCAGGTTTTTGAAAAAATAGCATGCTTCTAAAACTACGACTCTTTACGTTCATAAAATATGTCATTTCTTAAAAAAATAGGAAAAACTGTATTTTTTTAATATATGTAGAAACCTAATTTTTTTTCATATACTCATCTTTTTTTTTTAAATTGACTTTTATACCCGGGGTACAACGCGCACTTGTAAATTTCAATCTTATTTTTTGTGTTAAAAGTACGCATTATACGCTGGATTTTACGGAAAGTTTGATCAAAACTTTCTAAAACACCTTAGGCTCCTTTATCAGAAAAAATAAAATAAGACAATAAATCGACTCGTTTCCAAAGATTTTTTCACAAAGACTGTACGTTATCCCCCCCCAAATTAAATCTGAAAAACATCAGCACAGGCAACTCTTACAAAGCTCCTGTTACAACATTAAAAAAAGGACCTCATAGTACAAAAGACCAGTCTTTTTCCCCATCTTTCTCGTAATTCCCCTCCCACTTGAATCTATTTTTTAAAACTCAATTTATGTAAGAAAACACACAAAAAAGAGCAAGTCACAGCAATCCGTTCAAATTTCCACAAGAACAACCCAGCTGTAAGAAAGCCAAAAGATCAACCTATCCTCATCCAATCACCAAACCCAACCATTTCCCCCCACATCACATTAAAAATAAAATAAAATAAACATTCTTGACGAAACCGAAATGTCTTCCTGTCTGGAAATTTACAGACATGAGCGATTCATTGAAGCAGAACACCTCGCTCTCAGTAGGGCCAGCTCTAGCAGCTTTGCCGCTCCGGACAAAAATGAAAAATGCCGCTCCTTTCTCCAAAGCAAAAAATTATATTGTAGTTAAAAAAGAAATTGTTCACACATAGATGCACACCTGTAAAATTTGAATAATTCTTTCGAACAGAAAGACCGCATAACAATTATGTATATAATTTTAATTCTTAAGAAATACAAAATAATACGAAATTAAGGACATGATTACCTTTTATTATTTCAAACGAGTAAAATGTAAAAGAAGGAACCACCCATTTCAGCAGGCCGATTTCTTCGAAAAAGAGTCTACTGAAGGTGGACGTTACAAGCGTTTGTTTTTTAACTTATAGTAACTACACTCAAGACTAAAATAAAATATCTCATGGGGCTTTCTATCTACCAAAAACTCTTATTACCCCTGTTCCCTTTTTGGATAGCTGATAACTAACATCGTATGGGTGAAAGGAATGTCCATTATGATCCCTCTCTGGTATAAGAAGAAAGTTAATTGTGAAAGATGAGTAAAAATATCAAATTTCATGATGTAACATATACTCCCACCTCAATCCCTTTAAGTGCCAACGTAAAAGAAAGCAGACGTTAAACATATAGAGTTCAAAATAAGAAAATATGATACATTGAATGAAATACCAAATTTCCACCTAATAATATTTCAGAAAACAAATCAAATTTTTTGTAATAAAAATAATATATTTTTCTAATTCGGTCCAAATGCCGCCCTTAAAATTTGGTGCCCCGGGCAGGGGTCCGGTTTGTCCGGCCCTAGAGCCGCCCCTGCTCTCAGGCTCCGCTACAACTCGTGAACAAATCAGAGAATCTTTTTAAATTCTAATGTCTGAGAATATTCAAAAGAACAGGAGAAAGAGACATCACGGGATTTCAGAAAGACAAAGGAGAAAAAAGATACATTTTAAAAAATTCGTAAGATAAACTATATTAGGACAAATTTTATCACAACATCATGAAATAAATGTTAAATATATCCAGAAGAATAAATCAAGTGCTTTATTTAGGTTTTTCATATCATACTTTTCAAAAGCATCAATGTTTTTAAAAAATAGAACATTCAAATACTAAAAGGAAAATCCCAGCACCGAGATTTTTATTCTGAGTAAAAATCATCTAAAATCAAATACACCATCTCCTGCGTATTACGCGCACCACCGTCTAATGCGTACCCATACTTTCAAGCTCCAATTTTTACTTTTTAGGTATATTCGTCGCATAACGCACATCCCCATTTTTACGAAGAAATTTTATTATATCTACGTGCGCAATGCTCTTGTGTTTTAATGTCATTTATTCGAGGTATTATTCCAAGCTTTAAAAAATTTGTAAACTTCTAGAACTACAACCCTTTAAGTTCATAAAGAATGTCATTTCATTTAAATTAACACTATTTCGATACATGTAAATGTCTTATTTTTTCCCATGTTCAACTTTTTTTATTTTTAAAGCTCTCGTTTTTATACCCGGAGTATAAAGTGTACCCGTGAATTTCAAACGTATTTTTTATCTTAAATGTGTGCGTTATACGCTAGATTTTACGGTAAATTTTATTAAATAGTTGCAATTAATATAAATATGTATATACATTTGACAGAATCACAATATTAAGTGACAAAATAGAAAGCGATTTTCCTTTCAATACATGGTGTTGGACTTTTTTGTTTGTTTGTTACTATTTATTCATTAATTAAATTTAATTTTTCTAACAAAATAACATAGTAAAGAAATCACTTCCTAAGAAATTAGGCCTTCGCAGGAGGGATTCGATCCCACGACCTTTGGATGAGAAGTCCATTGCGCTAGAGGAAGCACAACGTAGGGTTTCCTTTCTGTATATGCTGTTGGACTATTATTCTTGTTTGTTACTATTTATTCATTTTTTAAGTTAACTAATGAGTTAATATTTGAAAAAATGTATTAACATATCAAGTGTCATCCATTACAAGTTTAAGAAAATGTATTTGAACTTGAATGAATGGATGAATGGAAAGTAAAGTATTTTATTAGCGATTTAAAATTTGAACAATATATATATATATATAGAGAGGAAGTGAACTAATAGTAGGAAATGAATGACAAAACACGTATTCTCTACGGGGCAGCAATTTCAAAATGAAATAATTACTATTTTAGCCGAATCTATTCCTAATGAGATAACATGCATTGTCAAAAAAGCAAAATTGCACTATAATTCTTGACTCTACACCAGATGTTAGTCACATAGAAAAAAAAGTTTCTTATTAGATATGTGAGCACCACTGATGGTAAGGTATATATATATATGTGTGTATGTGTGTATTTTAGAATTTTTTCTAGGAGGTTTCACAGGAATATACTACTCAAGAAAGGCTTTCAGATATGGAAACCTTCTCCATTGAATCCGAAATCTCTGAAAAAATTGATTTCACCAAAATTATTGACAAATTTGCTTCTCAGAAAGCCAGAAAAAATATTTTATAATGAATTATTAAGTAGTCTTTGAGTAGAAGGACTGATTTATATATTTTTCACTTCTCGAGATTTATGCTTTAGGCCCGAGTGTTGTCCTCGTCACTTGACCATGGTTCAAAATTACGAGGTCCGTCACCTAAAGCCCTCCAGTAGATGAATAGTGCTATATATATATATTCACTCACTCGCCACAGAAGTCCAATAGTGTACAGGGAAAAATGCACATTAAATCTTTTGAGGTTAAAAGTTCTCTTGTTGACGTCGTGCAGAAATTTGGAAAGGGGTGCAAGCTCAGGCTTCATCCTCGTCACGTGACAGTGTTTGAAAATTACAAGATCCGTCACCAGTAGCCCTCGTGTTGCTTCAAACAGTGGCACTTAATTGGCATACTCTAAATTGGTTCTCTTCAATAGTTTTGAATATGTTATTTTTTGTCACACTCTAAAAATGCAATTTTCTTTTTGGAATTTCTGACAGATTCAGGTTTTAATAAAATGATTACTTGTTAGTAAATAAAGTGTTATTTGTAAAAGTTCTTCTCTTAAGAATATCATATATGAGCAGGGGTGGGCATTAAGTCGATCTCGATCGACCGGTGGACCACCAAGACATTCTGGGATGACCGCCTGAAGATTAGTAGTTAATAATTACATATCAAAATATTCAAGATTGGCTGACAGTATGCAGACTAAGTCTTCTACTGAATATAACTACGAGACAGGGGCGTAGTCGTATCAATGATACGGGGCCCCAAAACGTGTAAGCAAAAAATCGCAAAATGCTAAGGGGCTCCTAGAAAGGCACCCCCCAAATAACATGGATACAGGGCCCACTCAAGACTAACCACGCCAGCGCTATGAGAACTAACTTTAGGGGAAATCTTTTAATTTTTAATGTATTTTAAATTGTTTGATAATAAATGCATCATTTGGTATTATTATATTTGTGGCTATTATATTATTATGTTTGCATCCTGCGGTTTGCTTTATACATGGTCTTAAAAGTGTAAGTTTTTTTTATCGTATTTATGTAGGTATGTGCTTATTCTGTATTTATTAAGTTAAAATATATAAATGTTGTAGATCTTTTTCAATTTCTACCATTAGCTCACACTCTCCGTATATATATATATATATATATATATATATATATATATATATATATATATATATATATATATATATATATCTTGTTCAATTTTTCAGTCGTTTTAATAAAATAACTTTTATTCATCCACTCAAGTTCAAATACAAGAGTAATTTATTGATTTAAATAAAATAATTCGATGTAAGAGAAGAATATCTGTGGTAATTTGCTTCAAAGCTACATACATTTCTATTTTAAATTCTTTTAAGTTTTTATGAATTTTTATTGCTTAACTTTAAATTAAAAAAGTACAATAATTCATTTCTCAATTTTTATTTATTAACTTCTTTTCCTTGAATCAAATTTTCTGTTCATTTCTTGTCAACTTTTTGAAAACAGCTTTCAAAGTTTCATTCGCATACCTGATTCTGATTATTCTCTAGATTCGTCTCTTTCGTAAAAATAGTAATTTCAATAAATATCTAATTTGATGAAAATATATATGATTACACATTTTGCAATCATAGAATTTAACATTCATTCGAACAACTTATTGCACGTTATTTACATTTTTCTTGATGGTTGTTTTAAGTGTACACGTTTCTATCAATGTCATTTTATTGGAAATTAATTTTTTTTTCATACTGTTTCTAGAGAAGAATGACAAACTCGTATTTTACTCTTATATCTACTTTACAACATTACTCTTACATCTACTTTACAACTGATAATTAATTTTTTCCAACTATCAGCGTATTGTAATCTTTTGTGCTCTATTTTTTAAAATTTAATTACATGAATACAAATATAGTTGCATTATTTTCAAAAACAGGATTAATTTTGAAAATCCGAGATTATTTACAAAATTCTTTAAAAAATTACATGCCAACTACAGGTTTGAGTGTATATGTTCTCAACTTTTATAATTGTGGGAAAAAACTTTTTATAAATATTTAAATGTATTTGAAATGGGCTTTTTTCATCTTTTTAGTTATTCAATTATACATATTTTGAGTCAAATAAAAAGAATTTTAACTATTGTTTATTACAAAAACTGGTTAAAAGTCCGAATTTGTGATAATTTCAAGGTACTTAATTCGAACTCAACATATTATTGATCTATTGCTATCACTGATCAAAAAATTATTGGATAATTTTGAATTATGTTATTACCGTGTGTGTGTTTGTGATATAGGTTCTTTATTACATGAAATCAAAATCAAAAGGAGAGGAAATGTATTGTTGGTAGTTGTATTGGTAGTTGTAGTTTGGTGGTGGAGGTGAGCACTTAGTTCTTCCGAACCTTTATCTCCATTCAAGACATTTTGGATGACATTGAAAGGCTTCAAATTGCCCTTTATAAAAAATAATATTTAAAATTAAAAAAAATAATAACTAAAGTAAAAGGAGAAATTTCTTTGATGTGAATAAATTTACAAGTACAAATAAAACAAAGATAAGAACTCATGAAAAATAATCTTGATTTATAAAAGTTTTTTTTTCCCGTGATAGGAGTGAGAGGAGCGATGCCCAGCCAATCCGTTTGCAGCAAAGGAATCCCAAGTTAAAGAAAGAAAATATATAGATATAAAAAGTTAAAATGAGAGAGTTGGTATCGAATGGAACTTTTCTACGGATGGCTGCACACAGAGGTCACCAATTTTTGCACTTATTATTAGGCGAGAAGCTTGACCAATCACTGAGTAGAAAATAGAGATAATTTAAGAATTAAAAGAAAATTAACGCACAAAATTACTTAGAATATTGCCGTCCTGTAGGGCGGTTCGAAAAACAGAATTCTCTATTGGTAGAGAACTCTAACGGTAGTAAGTTTACTTTATTTTTAGAGTAAGTTTTAAAAAATGCAGTTAAACTTTAATTTTTTTCGAAGTTATAGTTGGTGTAAAAAATGAGTATATTCAACATAATTTATATTATGAGAGCTTAATAAAGGCAACAATACTATGCATAAGATCAGCCCAAGTTTATATTCCACGAAAAATTACTTAATTAAAATCGCTCAAATGATCAAAAAGGACTCCAAATGAATTATAATACCTCGAAAATATACAAAAAATTAAACACTTATTAAGTTTAACCAGCTTCGATTATGTATTACACTACTTTTGTCCAACTGAACGACTTACTTCGAATAATTTTTAAAAAATGCTAACTTAAGCATACAACATAACTTTAACAGAGCAGACGATTATAAATCAGAAAATTAATTCAGTAATCAGATAAATTAGAGTTACACGAATTAAAGCAAACGATAATAATATGAAAGAGAATTTTTAACTATGTGTATATCTTATGTATAATTTAAATAGCAATTAAAAATTAGTTTAAAACAAAATAAAAGAAATTAGAAGAACTAAATATTTTAAACATGAAGCAAATAAAGCAGAAATAGTCTTAATTCTTAGTATAATGTCAGTGGTAGTTGCAGAAATTATGGCATGGATACTAGAAACTGAAACACGAACGTCATCCTGAAACATCTGTAGAACTTTATGAGTGTATTTTGCAAATACTGGTGAAACAAAATCTTGTCGCCACTATTGACGAATCAGTCGAGAAGATTGTGTGTGTGTGTGAATTTGGTCATTGAATCATTTGTCAATATCTGTGTGCCTTCGGAAAAATCAAAGAGAAAGATTGCTATTATAAATTAACCAGAAAAGGATGGAAAAGCTTTGTACAGATTTTGTGTGAATTATTAAATTAGCCCCAGAAAGAATTTAAATAAATGTTATTGGATTCCATGTTTTATAAATCTTTCCAATAAAGCTAAAAAATGTCATTCTTAAGGGATTTTTTTTGACCATAGGATTTTAAATATAATTTAAGTTTCTCATCTAGATTTTTTTTTTTTTTTAAAAAAAAAAACAAACTCTTATTTAAAAAAAATACCGGAAATTCATTCCAGTTATGCTTTGGGTTATTGATAATTTCTATATTTCTAACCAATTAATACTTTCAATACTTAGACGTCACATTTCATTATAAATAGAGTAAAATAAATAAATAATTTTTTTTCGAAATTATTCAAAAACAGAAATTTATTTTATGGTAAATATTTTTCTCTATTTAAATTCATTGTAGTTGTTTTAAAAAAAAATGATAAGCTGAATAAACAACAAAAAGTGGCATAGCGCTTCATGAGACACAATATACATTTACTTCACAAATACCGGATTTATTCGAATCTAAACCAACATCGATTCTAAGCCGCATCCCAAATTCTCAATACGTTTTTGTGGAAAAAAACTTGAAAACATTGTAAAATAGTTTACCAAAATCCAATACTTACAAATTTTTTAAAAAAAAATTAAGATGAGAAATTATGAGAAGTGAAGAATTAGTTTATTTTATCAGTATTAAAAACTTTTAAATGTATACATGAGCCTGTAATTGCTCTATTGATCAGTATCATGTTCAATTTAAGCCATCCAACGAAGTTTTCCGCTTTCGATTCTAAAACGCACCCAGTTTTTAGTAGCACTAACATTGGAAAAAAGGGCGGTGCACAGCATTATGACCCCCAAGTTTACTTAATTCCTGGGTAGTGGGAGGGATCAAACAGCTTTGATCAAATGTCATTTCAATTACAAATTAAAATTAAAATCTTAACACCATTATTATGGTATTTATATTTCATTGCCCCGCAGCCCTCCTCTGGAAACAGATCAAGTCTGGATTGCAGTTATATCATCTCGCAGAAGATCAATCGCTGGTGCGGCTGCCCCACAGTCTCTGTCCATTCGTCTCGCAGAAGTCCTGATCATAGTTCACTGATCACGCAATAGAAGATCCTCGTCACCTTCCGAACCGTCTCGTTAAACCCCTTGGGCGGGCCTCTTTCACATCCCCAATGTTTTCCAATTTCTAAGGGTCACTGGTCTTCACCCGGCATCAGAGACATCCAAAGGCTTCTTGAGGCCCTGGGCCCTATGAAAAAGTAGGCCCTGGGCCCCTACACAAATGTGTGCCCCACCTATAATCCTTAAAAGTAGACAGTACACAGCATAAGTTGTCAAAAATATGTAACAATAACTCGGAACAAATAAATGTGCAGGACTTATAATCACACAAACCGGCTGGACCGACTACCACCTTTTGACTGAATGAGTAATGATGATTAATGGGGATAGGTCTAGGCCTATACATGGATGGCGGTCACACATGTAGCCAGTTGTCATATCCGAAGTTCCCAGTTTTTCGGAGAATACAACCGTAAATCCCATTTGACCGTTGAAATTATTTGAATCCTGATCTTATTAAGGCTAAGTCGAGAACGAGACGAGGCCCGGGCTCAGTTGGCCCATGCCTTAAAACACATCCCTAAATATCCCATGCTTGAGATATTTTGTAAAAAATTATAATGAGAAATCAAAAGTGTTAATAAATAATTTATAGGACCAGTATTAAAAACTTTCAAACACATACATGAACCTATAATTACTCTAATCATCAGTATTATATTTCGAAAATGACTCGTCACTCCCATTGTTACTGCTGACTTCGGAATAGGTGCCTCCATTGCCATTTTCACACACGATGTCGTCTCCCGTGCCATCTTGTGCATTTGTTACGCAACATTTTTTAAAAGGAATGTATTATAGAAGAATGTGAAAGAATTATCAAAGACTGTTTACCATGTGCAAGCAAAAATAATATCATTTTGCTTGCTCCATCGACGTATATTTGTTTCATCCTTGTTAAATTTTCAGTGGCTGCTGCTCTATTTCCGCCTTTTTCGGCATATAAATTTGCCTCCCTTTACATACTGGCGTCATAGTGGACTTGTCTTGATGCTAATACCGATATCTTTGAATTTCCTAAATACGAGTAGACAGCGGTGTTTAGGATAGACTGAATTACAGGAGATAAATTGTAAAATGGGATATGCCATCGATGCAAGTGACCAGAAAGGATGGTTAAATTTTTCCTTTCGAAAGGGGTTGAAACTCAATTTCTCCCATCCAACAAATGTTTTGTCTTCGATTCTAAGTCGCACCCGATTTTCAGGAGCATTAACACTGGAAAAATGGTGCGGCTTAGATTCGAGTAAATACGGTATATTAATTTGGGAATCTATGTTTTAATACCTTTTCCTCTATTGTCATTCTAAATCATTTGATTCAAAAATTTCAAAAACAGATCATAGTTTGTTGATATTTTTGTGTCTTTTGCTGAGTTTCTAAAATATATTTTTACTTAGAGAGAGAGTATTTTTCTTAAATATCTTTTTAGAACTAAGCTAACATAATTTGACTTCATTCTGAAATACTCTGATTGCTAAGTTGATTATAAATTTAAGACTATCGTGAATAGTTACAGACAAAATTGACCAAACCCATAAAAATAAAAAATAAAATATATTGTGCATTCTGCTATAAAAACAAAAAGGAGAGAGAGAAAAATCTTAAATACTACCAGTATAACATTTTCTTTTTATTTTGTTTTTGTTTATTTTGCCTTTTCAGCTTTGTTAATGAACACGAAAAGATTTCCCTATACTGAGCTATAACCGAGTAACAAAAAAGATTAATTTTGTAAGAGATTTCATTATTAATTTTCACAATTCAAAGCAAAATTATGTTCAAAAAGCAAAATTTCCTTTCTTAAGTTAATTAGATTCCTTGAACGAATTTTGAAAAAAAAAAAACTAATTTTATAATTTACTCTAAAATTTAAATAAGAGAGGGAGAATTTTTTTTTGTATAGTTTGAAGGAAATACATTAGATTATATATATAATTCTTCTTTTTCTCTCTCTGTCTCTACCTATCTCTATATAAGCCATGCCAAATTCATAATGCTGCTAATTTTTTTAAAAGGTCTTTTCTTCTATTCAAACCCTAGATAGATATTATTAGGAAATGATTCTGCGGAATTTTACATATTGCCTATGATTAAATTAGTGCTAATACTTTCATCTTCCATTTTTAAATGAGGTTTATATTTTTTAAAAATTTCCATAGTTTCGCGTTTAGCTGCTCTTTTTGCGAATATCTTAAAGCTCTCCTCCGAAATATAAACACTTAAGTTAATGAATATATTTAAAAAAAAAAATTTGCAGAACATTATTTATAAAAAAAATGTAACAAAATTTAGATAGCAAATTGTAATTATAGATACGGAATATTTTAAATTAACCCAAAAATGAAATAAAATACTTGATTTAAATAAATGATCTTGTCATCAACAACTAAAGAAATAGAACTTTTTAAAGTATGTGTTGGGAAATCTTATCTCAGCATCAAAAGAAAAACATTCTAGCCTAACTCTAAAATGCTTTTTTCATCATTCTTTCAGATTCAATAATACTACCTATATATATATATATAAATTAGAATGGAAATAAATAATTGATGGTAAATTTGTTTATTCGCAGATTGATAATCTTCAGTAAGTGTTGGATTTCTTACACGGTAAATATTAAAGGTATATATATTTTAAAAAATGACACATTTATTTTTAAAACAAAACATAAGGCTAAATCGAATCCATTACCGCAAATTTCCTTAGGAAATGAGTGTTGTAGTTTTTTTTCAAAAAAGTGACTACTGGTTTGGATTTGCTTCCTCCTTTTCCTCCCATTGGGTAAGAATGTTTTTTTCTTTTGCTGATAGATTTGATCATTCCCTCCTTACCCTTTACAATGTTCAGAGGAGATAGGCCCAAGAGGATTTTTCTTTTTTAAATATTTTTTTTCGGTGGTTTTGATTGCAAGGTATCCTCATTTCTATATAAAAAGAAATATATGTATTTTTTTTTTTGCTTTTTACTCATGACGCTCTAATGTACTAATTTTTTGAAAATGGAGGGTTGGCGACGGAATTCCTCATTTCTATATAAATTTGTCAACTTTTGAAAAAATAGCTGGCATAAATAAATAAACTATTTTTCAGTTCCTACTATTAGTTCACTTTCACCCTATATGCATTTATTTATATACGAACCATGTCCGCAAAAAGATTGTCCGAACGTGGTCACCCGAAGCTTTTGCCTTTGCATAGGCAACTTATATTCATTAGTTGTGTATCCCAACGTTTAATTGAGTTCTTGTATCTGGTGGATCGACCCCGAATTGTGTCACCGAAAGTTACGTTGAACTGTGATAACAGGCATTGTTTTTGCGTATTCCACAGCACAAAATGCCTTCTGTGGTTTGGTGGACGCCCTGTTGATAATTTTCTGAGCACGGGAAAGGTGGATATTTCAAAACTTGGAGTATCCAGTAGCTTTCAGGCCAATTTTAACCCCTCTCTACTCACTGGGTACCTAGAAAAAATAAAGAAAAAGGGTAAATTCTTTTTCGGACATGGTTTATATATATATCTTGTTCAAATTTTTAATCGTTAAAAAAAATTCATCCATTCTATTCCTCCATTCATTGAAGTTCAAATACATTTTTTGAAACTTGTAGTGGATGACACTTGATGTTAATACATTTTTTCCAAATATTAATTTATTAATTAAATTAAAAATTGAATAAATAGTAACAAACAAAAATAATAGTCCAACAGCATGTTAAGAAAGGAAAATCGTTCCTTGTGTTCCTGTAACGCTATGGATAGCGCTTTGAACTCCTAAACCGAAAGTCGTGGGTTTGAATCCCACCTGGGGTAGCATAATTTCTGAGAATGTGATTTTTTTTTACTGTACTATTTTATTAGAATAATTAAATTTAATGAATGAATAAATAGTAACAAACAAACAAAAAATAGTCCAACACCATGTATAGAAAGGAAAATAAAAATTGCAAGGAAAATCGTTTTCTATTTTGCCACTTAATAGTGTGATTCTGTTATATGTATATACATATTTATATTAATTGTAACTATTTAATAAAACGGAACTAAAATAAAAAAAAAATTTTGTTGACCTAAGTAGGAATTGACATAATTTTTTATATATATTACTTGTTACATATGATGCTCTAATGTGCTCAGTTTTTAGAAAATGAAGGGGGAGAGGAATCCTCGTTTCTATATAAATTTGTCTTGGAAATATATGTAAAGGGTGTTTTTTTAGAGGTATAGAACTTTAAATTGCAATAAAACAACGATGTATTATTCGATTGACATAATTTTTTTTTGAAAGATAATCTTGTGGCATTACATTTTAAATATGATTTCTGGCATATGACTGCCACGGCTGGCTCGGATGTAGTCCAATCTGGACGTCCAATTTTCGATGACTTTTTCCAACATTTGTGGCCGTATATCGGCAATAACACGGCGAATGTTGTCTTTCAAATGGTCAAGCGTTTGTGGCTTATCCGCATAGACCAATGACTTTACATAGCCCCACAGAAAATAGTCTAGCGGTGTTAAATCACAAGATCTTGGAGGCCAATTCACAGGTCCAAAACGCGAAATTAGGCGGTCACCAAACGTGTCTTTCAATAAATCGATTGTGGCACGAGCTGTGTGACATGTTGCGCCGTCTTGTTGGAACCACAGCTCCTGGACATCATGATTGTTCAATTCAGGAATGAAAAAGTTAGTAATCATGGCTCTATACCGATCACCATTGACTGTAACGTTGTGGCCTTCATCGTTTTTGAAGAAGGATTCCACCAGCCCATAAAGCGCACCAAACAGTCAGTTTTTCTGGATGTAACGGTGTTTCGACATACACTTGTGGATTAGCTTCACTCCAAATGCGGCAGTTTTGTTTGTTGACGTAGCCATTCAACCAGAAGTGCGCTTCATCGCTAAACAAAATTCGCTTATGAAAATCGGGAACAACGGCAATCTCGTTTTGGGCCCATTCGACGAATCTACGCCTTGCTTGATCATATTTAAAATGTAATGCCACAAGATTATCTTTCGAATAAAAAAAAATTCATGTCAATCGAATAATACATCGTTGTTTTATTGCAATTTAAAGTTCTATACCTTTAAAAAAACACCCTTTATAAATAATTTTTTTTTGCTACCTTGTTATAAGGAGACAAACATATTTCAATTGAGTACAATAGTTTTTTTTTTTAGTTTTTTTCTTTTTTTGTCTTCACGTCTTTTAAACCTATTTTCTTCTCTCAAAGTGAGCCTGAACCACAAGAATCCGTTCTAAAGGATTTTGCTGGCAATAATTTCGCAAACAAAGAAAAAGGGAATTTTTTTGAATGAGAGAATTTAATTATATTTATTATACTTTTTTAATAAATTATAATCATTTGCATTAACTGTACATAAATATATTAAAAAATAACACTGAAAAAAAAAGTTAGTGTGAAATGTGGATTTCAAAATTGTTAGAACTAATGTGACGTGTCCGCGGTAGCCTATTGGTCAAGGTAACGAATCGTGGCTGGCATGTCATGAGTTCGATCCCAGTACCACTGAAGACCCACCGTGTAGGGGAGCGATGCACGTTAAATCTGTCGCGAGCTCAAACGTCCTCCCGTTGGTGTGGTAGTTAGGAGAGGGGAGTGCAAGCTCAGGTGTCGTCCTCGTCACTTGACCATGGATCAAAACTACGAGGTCTGTCGCCGAAAGCCCTCGTGTGGCTGAACAGTGCGACGTTGATATTCACTCACTCACTAAGCAAATGTAGCTTTTTAGTTAAAGGGGGAGATTTTTTTTCACATCTAAATAAGTGACATTAGAGTTTAAAAGCAAGAAATCGAATCACAGGCTAAGACAACAAGAAAAAAAAAGGAAATTGGTCAGATAAATTTATAATTATATATATATATATATATATATATATATATACGAGTAAAGCGTGTCTTTTATTTTTTATTGTTGCTAGTTGTTTATGACTAGTATTTAAGTCATGACACAGAGAGAGAGATAAAATTCCGGTTTTTCTCCGCATTTAGACATAATGAAAAAAGAGTAAGAAAAATACAGTCGAACCCCTATTTAACAAATTTCCCGATTTAACGATTTTTTTTCTTTTCCTGATTAAAATGAAGGCAATCCCCCTGCCCCCTATTTAATGATTAATAAACTCCGAATTAACAAATTATTTAAACATTTGAAAACTTATTTTTTTTATTAGTTTGTATTAGAAAAAAATTGGATTTTCTTTCCATGGATAATGATTCTATTGGGACGCTTCGAAAGCAAAAGAAAGACGCATGACTGGGAGAAGAGAATTTTAAGAAAAATTTTACTCGAAGTCTAAAGCATGAAACAGTAGCTTTGGAAAAAAGAACAAAATTCCACAAAGAGAAATGGGGTGGATATCTCAACAGTATTTTCCGGTAATGCTATTAAAGCAACAAGAAAACGTTCTAATGACCCTTTTCTTTCCGCATCTGTCAGATTCAATGATTGATGACAGGATATAGGAGGATCTAAGCTCAAATATTCAGACTGTAGACCTACAGAAAACAGAGTATACAATCATTTTTTTCTCTAAAGGTAAGACGGGAAGTTTAAAATTACTGTGAAATTCTTTGAAATAATTAGGGGGAAAAGAAAGTTACCCCGGGTTGGACAACAATAAAATTATTTTGAATTAGGTTGTTGAATTTTTTTTACCTCAAATAATAACAGCAACAAAAAAAAACATACAAGCAATGATCGCAGCATAGAACAGAAGGCTTTCCTTTCGAGACGATAATGCATTTCAGGGGTATGTTATTTTACTTATTTACTTTGCTCTGAAGAGGTTTTGATGAAACCTTTAAACACGGAGATTGAGTTTATATTTTGTAATATGCTCATATTTAAGCACTGAGTGTATTAGCGCATTTTTATAATAGTGTTATAGCAATACAATTTTTTAAAAAAAATAGTAATTCAAGAGTAGTTTTCTAGTAAGAGTTTACTTCGTAGAAAATGAATATTCATTTAGTGCCTATCGATTTGGTTTGGTTAAAAAAATATTCATTTATAAGTAATTGCTTAAAAGAAAAGACAAGACTTCTATCTTTCTTTGTTTTTGTGTTTTTATTTCTTTATTAAAACACTAAATAAGCTTCAAACCAGTTTTCTTTCAACGGCTTTCTTTGCTGTTGATAACTTTTTTGAATTAGTAATATTGAATATAAAAAGAAAAAAAAAATCGCTGAAACCTATAAATTTTGATGAAATTTTTAAGTACCTTAATTTGTCTATGATTATTAGAATATTTTAAAAGCAATCCAATGCATTATTTAACTAAAAACGAAATTTCTGAGATCGCAAATTTTTGTCATTAAATCTTTTTTTTTTTTATAAAAACATACTGATTTGCTTAAAATAGATAGCAAATTTCATACATTTTTCCCATTATGACACATTTGAAATATTTTTAGAAATATATTATAGTAGACGGCACGGGGAGGTCGTGTTAGAAGTACGACACCTGCAGAAGACAGATATATCGTCCTATCAGCAAAAAAAGAACAGGCGCACCACAGCTCAGCAGGTGGCAAATCAGTTTCTTGCTGCCTCAGGAAAGCAGATCTCCCGAAAAACTGTTGCCAGACGTTTGAGGGGAGGAGGACTATACGCACGCAGATCTGTTATGTGTGTCCCATTGACCAAAGAGCACCGTACTGCCTGTTTGCAATGGTGTCGTGAGCATCCCAATTGGACTGAACAGGACTGGGCATGCGTACTACTCTCAGATGAGAGTAGGTTCAGTCTGTCATCGGATTGTAGACGCCAGCTGATCTGGCGCGAGAGTGGTACTGCTTATCGTCCAGAAAATATCCAGGAAAAGGACCGATATCCGACATGCAGAATCATGGTGTGGGCCGGCATCATGATCAATGGCCGCACGCGCATACATGTGGTTGCGAATGGGACTATGACGAGCCAACCATACATTGATGAAGTTCTACTTCCTCATGTTCGTCTTTTCCGTGGTGCTGTCGGTGTTAAATTTGCTTTTATGGACGACAACGCAACATGTCATCAAACACTCGCTGTTCAGGATTGTCTAGACAGCGAGGGTATTCAACGTCTCGTATGGCCAGCACGTTCTCCAGATCTAAACCCCATTGAAAATGTGTGGGATGCTTTGGGGAGGCAAGTTGCTGGTCGAAACTATCCTCCGACAAACAAGAACACCCTCATCCATGCACTCACAGAGGAATGGGATAAATTGCCTCAACAGCTGCTGGATAATGTTGTGCAAAGTATGGTACGACGTGTGGAATGTTGCATCACACCCCACGGTGGACATATTTCGTACTGATACCTTTCTTTAAGGTGCCTGCTGACTTTTAGATGCATTGTTCCATTTCTCCGTACGCAGATCAAATGAACATTTTTTTTTCTTTCAGAAGTTTCACAGCTTTTGTACTTTCCAGAACAATAAATATTCTTTATTCTAATGTCTGAACAGTGTGGCAACTATATTTTATCCTACTAGGCCTCATGTCTCGCTTAATGTTATGCTACATAGCAATTTGTGATCCGTCCTTAGCAATTGTCCAGCAGTGTATATTAGCTTAGTGTCAAGTTTATATATATATATATATATATATATATATATATATATATATATATATATATATATATATATATATATATATATATATATATATATATATATATATATATATATATATTTATATATATATATTTTATATATATATATATATTTATATATATATATAAATATATATATATATATATATTATATATATATATATATATATATATATTTATATATATATATATATTTATATATATATATATTTATATATATATATATATATATATATATATATATATATATATATATATATATATATATATATATATATATATATATATATATATATAAAGGGTGTTTTTTTAGAGGTATAGTACTTTAAATTGCAATAAAACAACGATGTATTATTCGATTGACATGAATTTTTTTTATTCGAAAGATAATCTTATGGCATTACATTTTAAATATGATTTCTGGCATAGGACTGCCACGGCTGGCTCGGATGTAGTCTAATCTGGACGTCCAATTTTCGATGACTTTTTCCAACATTTGTGGCCGTATATCGGCAATAACACGGCGAATGTTGTCTTCCAAATGGTCAAGCGTTTCTGGCTTATCCGCATAGACCAATGACTTTACATAGTCCCACAGAAAATAGTCTAGCGGTGTTAAATCACAAGATTTTGGAGGCCAATTCACGGATCCAAAACGTGAAATTAGGCGGTCACCAAACGTGTCTTTCAATAAATCGATTGTGGCACGAGCTGTGTGACATGTTGCGCCGTCTTGTTGGAACCACAGCTCCTGGACATCATGATTGTTCAATTCAGGAATGAAAAAGTTAGTAATCATGGCTCTATACCGATCACCATTGACTGTAACGTTGTGGCCTTCATCGTTTTTGAAGAAGGATTCCACCAGCCCATAAAGCGCACCAAACAGTCAGTTTTTCTGGATGTAACGGTGTTTTGACATACACTTGTGGATTAGCTTCACTCCAAATGCGGCAGTTTTGTTTGTTGACGTAGCCATTCAACCAGAGGTGTGCTTCATCGCTAAACAAAATTCGCTTATGAAAATTCGGGAACAATGGCAATCTCGTTTTGGGCCCATTCGACGAATCTACGCCTTGCTTGATGATCGTTTTGATGAATTGCCAAACCAAACTGAGAATAAATCACTTGACAGCTGTTAAATCGGTCGCCATCTTGGAAAGTAATGCCAACTTAAACTTCTATACCTGGAAAAAAAACACTCTTTATAAGAAATTGTTTTTTTTTTACAAAAAGGTAGCTTTACATGAATTCTTAATAGTAAATTCTTCTAAGAAATTTGTTTTAATATAAAAATATAAAATCTGAGCTGAATGACAAATAAAAATTAATAAAATTTTTAAAACATGTGCTATCAATTTCCATTGCATGGGGAAAAGTATCTGCAATAGAAACTGACACTTTTTTCCTTTTAAATTTGTTATTTGTTCTGTGTTATATGTTAATTTCTTTTGATATTTAGACATTTTTTCGTCGCCTAACTAGTACAGTGGTTAGCGACGCTGACTACGTTGCTGTGAGGACTAGGTTCGAATCCCGGAGAAGACATGGATGTTTGTAAATGTACAGTGCCTTTGCGGCATGGGGGTACTCTAAATAGTCATCGAGCCGCTAGTTCTGTCGTGTGGTTGGTGGAAAGGGAAGAGAAGTTGGAGGCCCCCGGCCACCCCCAGGGTTTTCTCCCTCTAAATTGGGGTGGAACCGAGCAAAATAGTACTTTCACATGTATGGTGCTCAAAGCCAAAGCTAACGGCAGGTGTAAAAACTCTAGCCTTTAGCCGCGATGAATTTCGCGGGGGCCTCGATCTGACTTCGTCATACAGGTGGCCTTAGTCACAATAAATGAAGTATTTTATTTCATATTTGTGTGAAAAATAGCAGCATTTAAATAAATTAAATCTTCTCATTCAACACATTTTAATATCTAATATTTTACTGAAAAACATTTATTTGTATTGAATAAAAACAATCGAAGTTCAACATTAAATTTCTATAAAATTATTTAAATATGTTTTAGATTTAATGCAGCACTTTTTATGTTATCGTAAAAGAGAAATAAAAACCTTTGTCAGTTTTAAGTGGAATCACTGTTCGCCTAAATAATGTTTACTCCCCTTACATAGTGTGGTACATAAATGTTTCCTTCATTCGAACAGTCGTGAAATACTTCCACACACACACACAGCCCCATCTTCTTTCAAACAAAAGGAGAGGCCAAAAAGGTTAGGGAATCCTTCTGCCCACTCATAAAGACACAATACAGAGCAAAAATGTCGATAATTTATCCTCTATTTTAAAGTACATTTGTATACATTCACTGGCTAGTTATTGATTTAAGGTATCCGACTACGTTCGGAACCGAGATTTTAAAAAAGCGGTTAAATGGATCATTTTCATGATATTTAGTGTCACTCAGATTAGAATACATGCATAAAATTGTTTTAAGGACATTTTGACAAAAAAAAATTATTTAAATATAATATTTTGGCAAAAAATTCACTTAGAATAATCTTTTTCCAAATGTTCTCCTTTTGTGAAAAATGGTTCAATTATAATAATATTTTGCCTGTATATAGCTCAAACCTCTCTACAGAGGCTCAACTAGAATTTTTGAAAAATTCACATTATTTTCAGAGTTACCGCCTATTGAAATAATTATTGGCGTTTTTTTCTTAAAATTGCTCCCCTCTGTTGTCGTAAAACATGGATAAACCCACTTCTAAGTTATATATTTTAAAAATTCTAGTTGAGCCTCTGAACAGAGGTCTGAGCTATATACAGGCAAAATATTCTAACTGAAGCATTTTTCACAAAAGGTGAACTTTGGGAAAAAAGATTACTCTAAGTTAATTTTTTGCCAAAATATTATATTTAAATAAAAAAATTTTGTCAAAATGTCCTTAAAACAATTTTATGCATATATTCTAATCTAAGTGACAATAAATATCATGAAAATTATCCATTTATGTGCTTTGCAAAATCACGGTTCCGAACGTAGTTGGATACCTTAATACCTTAAAGTCTCTCAAATCAAGTATTTCTTTTTTTTCCACTGAAATTTTGTTCTATCGAAAACATTTGTACAAATTCGGCTATTATATAGTACAATATTCTAAAATCAAGTATCAAAATCAACGAAAATTTTTTCCAGTATTATTGGTTTTATTTCCTTATTATTGAAACATATCTTTTCGTCGCAGAGGTTATATACCCCCCCCCCTTGTTTTTCCGATTAATACTTTTAAATGACAGAATATTGAAAATAGTTGTATGTCTATAACAGGGGTGGGCAACGGGTGGCATGGCGGTGTTGTAACAGTGACAGACGAAGACTTAATGAAAAATCAAAAGATTTGAAAATATAATAATAAATACCAATTTACTTTAGAATTTTATTTAAATGTTGTAGTCTCAGATAAAAAAAAACTTTCAAAATTTATTGAAATGCATTTAATTTTATTAAAACTGAAATGTATCATGTGGAGAACGGGCTTTGGTGCTGTGTGAGCTGGCTTTCCAAGCTTTTTTCACTCGCGAGAGTGTGGATTTTGAGGAAGTGGGTTTTAAGACAACGGTATCCAACACGCAACCCGCCACTACGTAAGTTGCGGCAGGCCGACTCTTTTTTAAAAATTTTTAAATATCAGATTTTTAAAGTTTTTCATTTTGAATTATTTTAGTGGAAATTTATATATATATATATATATATATATATATATATATATATATATATATATATACAATGAATTTACCGGTTACCTATTCTTGTTTTAAATCCTTTATGTGATAATAGAAATGTCCTTTAGATTAAAATAGATATATATTTTATCAAACAGTTACATTGTATTTTACTATAATAAATTACTTTTTTAATAAATTTCGAATTGCATTATGCATATCCTTAACTATGGATGGTACATGATTCTCTGTGTATGTGACTTTCGTTTCTCCTGCTCCTTTTCTGTTTGGAGTGCCCAAAAAGCCAGAGGCAGTCAGAAATGTTTTTTTAAAGTTTAAAAAAATATTCAGGACGGTAAAGATAAAGGACAATGTATACTTAATCGTTTGTGAATGACAGCACAATCAAATTTCAACAATGAGTAACGAAAGATCAATTCAATAGGAACACCATAATTTTCAAGAAAATGGCAACACACACTGTAATATTTTAAACATTATTTGATCATCGCATTATTGTATTATATAAACATTATTATATTATCTATGTCTGTATACATGAAAAATAATGAAAACAATAATAATAATTCATTCTGTTTTAAGATATCCGACTACGTTCGGAACCATGATTTTGCAAAAGCGTATAACTGGATAATATTTATGATACTTAGTTTCACTTAGATTAGAAAATGTATATAAAATTGTTTTAAGAATAGTATTACAATAAAAAATTATTTAAGTAAAATATTTTGACAACAAATGAACATATAATGACCAATTTTCAAAATATTCTCCTATTATGAAAAATGCTTCTATTATAATAATATTTTGCCTGTATATAGCTCAGACCTCTGTACAGAGGCTCAGCTAGAATGTTTGAAATATATAACTTAGAAGTGGATTATATCCATGTCTTACGACAACAGAGGGGAGAAATTTTAAGAAAAAACCGTCGATAATTATTTGAATTGGTTGTAACTCTGAAAATAATGTGAATTTTTTTTAAAAAAATAGTTCAGACTCTCTGGAGAAATCTTTACTTTATATAAGCAAAATATTATTATTTTAGAAGCATTTTTTATAAAAGGAGAACATTTTGGAAAAAGGTTATTCAAAGTTAATTTTTTGCCAAAATATTGTATTAAAATTTTTTTTTGTCAAAATATCCTTAAAAACAATTTTATACATGTATTCTAATCTTAGTGACTCTAAATATGAAAATTATCCATTTATGCTCCTTTTTAAAATCATGGTTCCGAACGTAGTCGGATACCTTAAATTTTTACTCCAATAAATGTTTTTTTGGTTCCAAATCTGATATAAAGGTACTGATTTTTATGTGCAGCCCGCGAGATTATAATGTTTTTCCGAAGAGGCCCACAAGGTCATTTGGGTTGGCCACCCCTGTCTTAAGATATCTGGAAGAATACAATGAACTGCTCAATGAGTGCATGTTACGCAACAATGAAGATTGGTTATGGGATTTACCTTTTTTTTTTTACCGATATTATGGGACGTTTTAATAATTTAAGTTTAAGTTTATTACAGGAAATAGATTCTATTTTTTCTACATTAGTTGATTAGATATCTTTTTTTCTGAAAAAACTTTTTTTTGTGTGTGTGTGCGTTGATTTTGTCAAAAGAAGTTTGACACCTTTCATATAAATGCAGGAATTATCTATCAAAGTTAATTGTGCCCCGAGCTATGATAGATTTAAAAATTTAAGATTCATTTAGTGCTAGGTTTTATGGTTTTCGAGATGATTAAAAAATGTCGATTTGATCCACAAATATTCTTCTAATTTATCTGCAAGATGTTAATCGTTACCCATCAAAATTATTGACCTGTAGCACAGTACTACATTGAAAAACAAATAAAAGAAGCATATTTCAAAACTTCATGTAATTCGAATTATATTGAATTTTGGAACTTTGTACAAACAAGCAATTTTCCAAATTTACACGATTTGGCAGGCAAATATTGTAGGTTTGGATTAATGTATAATTGTGAAAAAACGTTTTCATTCACGGGAACATAATAAAATCAAAACACAGCTCAAAATTAACTGAACTGATTGACAATAAAACCTAAGTTTGTACTTTTGTATTATTTATTAAATTTTTTTAAAAATTTCCATTACTTAGACTCATTGAAAATGTGCTCTTTTTGTAAAAATTCAAAATTAAGCTTATTAGTAACATTTCTTTCCAACTGTTCATATTGTTTTGTTTGTTCAAAAACTTGGAAGTGGCCCGCATAATTATATTTCATCAGATAGCGGCACTCTTCCCAAAAAAGTTGACCACCCCTGGTCCAGGGCCGATCCTAGCAGGTGTGCAGCGCATGTACTGCACGCGAGCGACCAAACCAAGGGGCAGCCACAGGCCGTTTTATGGTTCTATCAATCAAACAAAATTTTTTACGAATTTCTCAAAATAAAACATTATAAATCGAATAAATATACTGAATTTTGCATAGTTATTGAAAAATTAAATTCCAATTCCTCGATAACGCAGCATATTTTAAGAAAAATAGAATGTCAGTGTATAGTGTGTGATGGGCGATTGTCCATAAATGTCTACTCTACAAACATACTTCATCTGATTGCAAAATTCGTGGTGGAGCCGACAAAAAAAAATGCCGCATTTTAAAAACAATTTTTTTTTCTTTTTTTAATTGCGGCACTGGCAGCGCACTGTGGATCGATGCTTAATAAAAGCGTCTCAAAAAGGATTTTTGCGAAAGTTGATTTACAAAAATATCTAATACGGTCAATCTAATAATGTTTAAATTCAATATGAATTTGGGGAAATTAAAAGTTTTCAATTTAATAATAACCTTACAATTTAGAAAAACAAAATATGGGAAAGAAGGGATTTTAGCCTACGGTTTTACAACGCTTATTAACAATGCTCGTTTTCCTTTTTAGTGAGTTATACCTATATCAAAAGGTAGCTTCTTGTACTTTTATTTGGAATTAAGTTATAAGAGAAAAAATCTTGCAGCTTCTTTTGATTTTTGAGTAAATGATTTTCATTACACACACACACAAAGCCTGTTTGAAAAACACTTCAATATTCACATAGTATTATTAATGCTTGCGAAGTTCTAAATTTAATTTTATGTTGTAGGAAATTAATGGTATTTTACTATTATGTTAAAAAAATACTAGTTTTATGCGTTTCTTTTAAAAGTCCTAATGGTTACCAGATGTCATATAATCAAACAGGTGAATCAAGCGATTCACAACATAGCTCTAAAAAACAGAAATAAAAGAAAACATATATTAAATCTAATCCTGACCTACATATATATGCCTGCTTACATGTATACTCCGAATTGGAGAGTAATTTCATATGATCTAATCCACTTAGCCCCTTACAGTTTTACATTATACATTATACCGTGTCCATTTATACATTCGACTTTTTAAAATAAGAATTTTCATGTTTTATGAACTTCAAATTTAAAAAAAAACCCTGTGATTAAGGTATTTATTTGTATATCATTTATTTAAAAATTAATACGACTTGAATTTCTAATTAAACTTACTTGCTTAGTATTAAATGACAAAATATCCAATGTCTCGTCTGGTGGGTTTAAATTTCTAGCTCTGGGACATATTGTGTCAAACACAAGGTTCTTCATTGGAAAGTACTAATATATTTTTACTCTATTAAGATAAAGTATGAAGGAATCTTTTATTGCATTTGACTTCATGAAAAAGCGGATAATAAAAATAATATATTTAGTTTAAAAAATATCTTTTGTTAATATTTGCGTATACATTTATGTAATAAATAAATTCACATGAGTGCATAACGATTTTATAGAAAGGATTACTGAGTTAAAAGAAAACTAGTTAATTTTAATGCGAATGAAATTATTTTATATGTACTCATCCAAAGCTGTAGTTAAGAATACATGGCTTACAAAGTTTCATCTTTGGATTAAATCGAAATAATATTAATTTATGCTAAATTTTTTTTTTAAGACAGCTTCCACTTCCAGAACGAGACATGCTTATCCTTCATTACTATTCTCAGTATTAAAAAAATGTGATTCATTTGCCTAGGTTATTGTAAACTTTTATTTTTTTTCTGTGAAACATCAATTACATAAATAATTTTTTCTAAATCATCATGTTTAGTCAATAATATCATACATGTGTTTTTAGATGGTCTCTCTCTTTGTATACATCAAGAGAAATTTAGTAATATTATGTTACAATTATAAATATATTCTTGCAAGTAATTGTGTTATTGCTGATCGAAGTATCGAAAAGGCATTTCTTAAAATTTTTTTCGGAATATTTAAAGTTTGTAAATTAGGTCAATAATAGGTTAGTTATTTCAATGCTTGCTTTTTTTTAATTTAAAGAGAGATAAGTTTAGTAGAATCATTTAAATTTGTTTTCAAATAAGATTGCATGTATTAAAATATTTAAATGTTATCGAAAATATCCCGAAATGATATTTTTTGAGGAAGCTAAAAGACAGAATTTTATTGGAATGAGAAATATAATGCATTTTTTTATTATATAATATCCAGAAAATACTCTAAAACACGTAAACTGTATAAGATCGTGGTGCGAATAAAAGGCAAGGATGGAAAACAGTTGTACTATTGACGCGGAACAAACTTTATTCGAGGACTAAATGTAATTATTGAAAACAACGTCCAAGATCATTTTTGCGCGCATGGTGCAGTCAAGAGATGTATTGTCCTAAGATGATTTTATTTCCCACATGAAAATAAAATAAAAGCACACTAAACGTTTACATGTTAATTTTGCTATTACTGATAGATGGGAACTTATGTACCCAAATCCTGAATACAATTTAATTTAGAATTTGTGAATTGACGCATGAAATATTTTTCATTTCGAATATTTGCTTTGCTTTCCTTGATTATCAATGGGAAAATATTACAATAGATGTATTTCTCAAAATCTGAAACAATGGAAACAGGATGTGTTTGATGTTTTTTTTTATTTAATTTTCAACTTCTTTTGGTGGAATACATTTCAAAATGGTGATTTTTTTCTTAAGAATTGATTGAAGCATTAAGGTAAGAGATCAATGAACACACACACACAAGAACAATGACATTTTTCAGAGTTAATACAACCGGAATTATAAAAATTAAAGTTTTGAAACTATTGAAAGACATTGGCTTTTCTTAAGCGTTTTTCCCCAAATATGTTGTTTTTTAATCTTTATATGCTGCGGTATTATGTGTTGCTTTTTTTATATCTTTTGTTTTCAAAATAGGTATAATGTTTTTCTATTTAAATATTTCATTTAACATTTAAGCTCTTTTCAAGCTAATTACCGAAGAATTCCAAAGCAATTTAATAATGAAATTATTTAGTACTATTTAAGTGTACGATGAAATAATATAACACTGCTTAAAATAACCTATCAAATATTTATAAAGCTTTTTTTTCACTTTAATATTTTTCCACTTCCACAACTGCGTTAACAATACACATTTTGAGGAAGTTTAATGTGTCAGAGTATATATAAATATATACAGGTGTATATCAAAATAATGGAAACACCTTAGATTTATGAAGAATCCTTTATTAGTATGGTGTAGGACCGTCTTTGGCATGTGGTACTACTTGGATTCGATTATGGTATGAACTAACGATATCTTCTCATCGCCATCATATATTCAAATTTATGATATCGATGAGTAATATCTAATTGTAGTATATAGATAGATTGCATAGTATGAAGTTTATAGGCCTCACACAAAAATATTAAGGGGCTGACAGGTGTTTTTATGAGTATTTTCTTAAATGGGATGGCCTTGAAAACTATACGTACAAAACAAGACATGGGATAGTGAATCGCCCAGAATGTAAATGAATTGTCCAAGCTTTTCATAGATTCATATTTTGCAGTTAAGTATAATTTAAACTATAAGTAATTTAAGTCTCAAAATATAATCGAGAAACAAAATTCCCTTAAGGTATCGACTACTTGAGACAACTTTTTTTTTTGAAAAATAGAGATATGGGGATTTTTTTGAGATTTTTAGGTTTATTTAGTATATTTTAACGAAAAAATCGTAAAATTGAAATTAGTAAAAAATTTTACTATTGTGTTAAAATGGGATAAAACTGGTGAAAATGTACAAAAAATTACATAAACGGGGCCCGCTCTGAACAAAAATGTTTTGAACAAACTTTCAATTTTTCAGTTTTAATGTATTACTTCGTTATTCATGTTTGAAATGACCTTCAGGATAATAGATAGTTTAATTTTTACAAAAACTAGAGCACTTTATCTTAGTGACTATATGAAATTGCTTAAAAAAAACATTGATTATATTCACATAAAGGACTGCAAAATTTGAAATAAAACAGTTATTAATAAATTTGAAGGTCAAAACACTTCTACTGTTATATGAAACATTCACAAAAAATTTCAGCAAATTATTTTCAAAACTTTTTGAGCAATCGCTGTCCCCGTTTGAGTTTTTCGAAAAAAATCCATTTCGAGTAAAACGCATTTTAAAGTTTGACATCTTGTGTAAAGTTATGGCATCTTCTTTTATTAAAACACTTGTAGTTTTTGTTCTAATGCAGTGCTTCTCAAACTTTCAATACTGGCGCCCCCCTTTTCGATCACAATTTTTATCGCCCCCCCTTATACATTAATAATGTACTGAATGCAATAATAATGCACTTTGACGCTAAAGCTAAGGTGATCTTAATTATAAACCATACAAATTAGTAACATAAGTATTAAAATTTTGTATACTACTTTTGCAAAAGCAAAAAAAAAAAATAACTAAATCAAATAATAGGATAATTATTATGTTATTTTTTCTTTCTCTAATTTTTAAATTGAACATATTGCAAAATGCCGTGGCTGCTTAGAAGACAAAATACAGATATCTGCTAAATATAGAAAAATAACTCAGAGGGTCAATTTCTAATCATAAGCATTCCTTATAAAAACTTTGCTTTGCAAGACAAGCCCATGGAAGTCGTTAATACTTATTAAACTTGTTCTTAATTTAGTATTAATTAATTAGTTATAAAATACTCTGTGCAGCACTGATAAATTGAAAGTATACCGGCTGAAGTGCCCGCTCTTTGCCCGAGTTCATTTATAAGAAAATAAAACATTATTGATATAACAGCTGAATTGTAAGGAGTGCAAAGCTCGACAATGTTTACAAAAATGTAAAATGATTTTTTTAAAATGGTTGCTCAAATTATAATTAGTTTTAAGCGAATGATAATTTTAAGCCTCACAGAATTAGCATTTATATTTGATGTTAAGTAACGAACAATAATATAAAATTCTGATGAAGAATAACTGTATTATTTGTAATATTTAAAGCGAAAAGACTTCAACATGTCTTAACCTGGGAGCAGGCGCGCACTCGATACGGTCGAGCGGGATTATTGAGTCACCCTAATCCTTTTTTTTATAATTATTTTATTGTACACGATACAAATTGTGATTCGAGTGAATAATTTAATTAAGAGAAAAAACTTTCAAGGACTTTTCAATTTTTCTTTGGTAACAAACAGTTTTGCTAGAATTAACGAAAACCACTTCCTTCCAAGTGTGTGTGTGCTCTCCATGGTTTTCCAAATACACTGGCCTCAAAAAGTTAAGGTACAACCGGGTTTTTGTGTCTAATTTGCAAATGAAGGAATGTAGAAACAAAAAATTTGGAGGATATGTGCATTAAATAGTTTTTTATTGAATGCGCCATAAAAATTTGTATAAGTGTATTGCAAAAACGATTTATAACAAAAAAAGCAATTTCTGCGGAAAAGTCCATTCTTGAGAAAACAGCACATCACAGTGTTATGTGGTAAAATGGCATAAAAACAATACAAAAATGGGTTCTAATAAGGAATGTGTCCATCCCTAACTTGAATGCATTGGCGGCATCGATTTCCCATGCTGTTTATTAAGTTGTCGGACACCGGAATAGGAAGCGAAAACCAGACACAGAGTAAGCCTTGTTTCAGCTCATTAACGACCTTGAGGAGGATTTAAAAGCAACCTCTGCCAAGATAGTTCCAAAGATGTTCTATGGGATTCAGGTCTGGAGATTGAGCTGGCCATTCCAAAAACCGTGATCCTCCAGATACTCCTCAACAATCCGAGCTCGGTGAGGTCGTGCATTATCATCCATCAGAATGAAGTCGTTACCAATAGCAGCAGCATATGGGCGGACATATGGATCAAGGATCTCATCCCGATATCTAAGACCAGTTACGGTTCCTCCATGGAACACATGCAGGTCAGTGTGGCCACCGAGCGAGATCCCTGCCCAAACCAGGATTCCACCAACTCTATAACTGTGTCTTTCAACAGTGTTGGATTGATGGTATCTAGTGCGCTGTTCCCTTCAGATCAGTAGACGCCCTGAATCACTCTCCATTGTAAATCTGGACTCGTCTGTGAACAGCACAGAAATTGTTGCTGCGTCCAAGAAACATGTTCTCTTGCACAGCATAAGCGGTTCCTTCGCTGTCGTCCGTTGAGGGGAACGCACACAACTGGTCTTGAAATACAGACCTGCATTTGAAGACGATTTCGCACCGTAGTAGCGGAGATTCTTCTTCCTGATGCTTGAAAGTGGTCTGCAACGAGCTGCGGCACAGTAGTGGTTCTTCTCCTTCGTGCCGAAAGAGCTAGAAAACGGTCTTCTGCAGGTGTTGTAGCTCGTGGTCGGCCACAGGTCTTCTGGACACAGAATCTTCGGATTGGTATTGATCCCAAAGTCGCTGAACAACACTACGAGACACATTGAGACGTCTAGCAGCATCAGCCTGCGAAAATCCCATTTCCATCCATCCAACTGCCCGCCACCTTAACGAATTGGGTAAACGACGTCTCTGAGACATTTTCTAAATATTGACTATTGTCACCGAAAACTGCCAACAACTGTTGAAAATACGAAAGCTTGATATTTGCATATTTTTCTCTCACTCATAAATATACGTTCTTTTCTATAAAATAAAAGTGGTAGCAATCGTTTTTGCATTAATGTTTTTAAAGTTCGTTATTATCATTCATGTAAACTATGCATTTTATTGTTACTGCCATTTTTTTAATGGTGATCTTCGAAAAACATGTTGTACCTTAACTTTTTGAGGCCAGTGTATCATAAAACTCTTTTGCATGGAAAAAAGCGTAACAGAGAAATACATTACTTACAATTTCCCTAAATGAGAAACAAACACATATGAGAGGGGTCATAACTAACTGTACCAACAACAGATTACAGTTAAACACAGTTAAACAGATTACAGCTATAATGTGCAGTATTTCAAAAATAATGACAGTGATGAATTTTTTATGTTCCTAAATTTTTTCAATTCTGCGTCTGGGATCTGTTTTTTCTCTGAAAGAGTTGTATGTTACGTTTAAACAGAAAGCGTAGTAAAAAATCTCTCATCATGGGATTACAGCAAATCAAATAAAAGTTTTTTTATTTGGTTATAGGATCAAAGATAGATAATTAAGTATTGAAGAAATTTTTTATTTTTGTTGACTTAATATCGCGCGCATGCCTATAAATTATAAAATGTCTGAAAGTATTTTGTTTTAAATTCATTCCAGTAAATTAATTATTTTTAAATCGTTTATTTTTTGTTATTGCGCCCCCAGGGGCGCGCCCCACAGTTTGAGAAACACTGTTCTAATGAATGGACATTAAAAAGCTTGGTATTTTTATAGCTAATAAGATGGTCTATAAAATAAAATCATAAAAAAAATTTGTCAATTTTTGAAAAAAACCATGATTTTAGGGTAGTCGGATACCTTAAGTTTAGTTTTAAGGAAAAAATAGAGCCGAAGAAAAAATTCTTAGTGGAGAAAAACTGTCAAGGATAGAAACTTATCTATAAGTGAGTTAGAAAAAATAATGTTGACCAAGAAGTCAGATGTCGCTTCAAAACGCTCTCAAAATAAACATAGAAAAACTATTACAGCACAAATATCTATACTTACAAGCTTTTAAAGAAACTATAATTAAAAAGCTTCATTCAGTTAGCTATCATTAGTACAATAGTTATGTTAGGTAACTACTACAATTTTTTTTAAATCTTTGATGTACAATGAAAATCGCTTAACACGAAACTGAAGGGACTAAAATATTTTTTCGTGTTGAAAACATTCCGTGTTAAAGGATATTGCCAAAAAATAACTATGTATCAACAATATTAAGTTTATTAAAGTTTATTTTACTTAAATAGATATGTATATGTGCATATATTTAATACAAAATTTTAAATTTTTTTGAAAAACAAAACATTTTTTGAGTTTTTGGAAAATAGTTTTAATTTTTTTACATTGTTTTCTTTAGCATCAGATTGTCAACAAATTGTTTGATATTGTCCATTTTGTTATTCATTTCATCATTGGAATGTGCATCTGCGCATATTTTTCATGACGTTCCTAATTTCGGATGATATGGAAACAGGACCTGTTCATTTTCTTCGTTGGAATCTGCATCAACGATATTTTTTGAGCTTTGAACGAACTAAAAAATGTCTTTGTCTGCCATAATCGGGGCTGTATACACAATATCATCTACTTCAAGCATTTCAAACTCATTTGATATCACGGGCCACGTAAACTATTTTATATTAAGTTGAGGACCGCATGTTTTCAATGTTCAAAAAAATAATAAAACAAGATTTTTAGAATGATTATATTCTGTATTTATAAAATTCAATGTATTATTTATTATACATACATGATCGTTTAATATTTCATTTTATTATTTAAACTGTACATGCGCTTTATATTGTTTTATAAAATAAAAAAATAAAAGTTATAATACGAAATACAATTTAATATTACTTTTAGAAGATATTTGAAATCGTCTTTTTTTTCTCAAAACAAGTCATCAAATTTGGTTGAACATACTGAACTAATTTAATTTTTAAAAAATGATGATAAATGTGTGTGTGTGTGTTGAGCATTTAAACTGAACCCCTATCTGAATTTTTTATATTTTTCATTAAAGAAAATTGTTACTTGTGTTTAAATAAAGGCTTCCTAAAATAACCGTTATACGCTTAACAAATGATAACATATTAAGAAACCGATCTGCAGATGAATATGTATAAACATCTAGAATTTCGACTTCTAAACATTTTTGCTTCAGCAAAGAAACAGAAAAGATTTCAATTAATTCCATTTGTAAGTTACAATCAGCAATTTCAATATCGATAGATAGACGTGAAGTTAAGAAACGAAATTGTAATTCAAAATTTTTAAAATCAAAAAATATTCGATCGAATTCTATTTCTAACAATTTAATTTGGTGAGAATATCCAGTAAATTTTAATTTAAGTAATTTAATTAATAGATTTTCAAAGCTTTCAAAGAGATACAAGTTTTCTCTTTCTGTTTGTAATAATTTGTCCGTAATAATTTTTGCATGAAAGAATTAATGTTATCAAATGGCATTGTAGCAAAAGGATTTTTGCCTTGACGCTTAAGTTAAGTTGACTTGTAATATCAACTGAGAAAGCCAGGTGCTCTGCCCAATGTTCATCTTTTAATTCAGCACATTTATAACTTTTTATTTCCAAGAAAACAATGATTTTCTCCAGCAATTTAAAAAATCGTTTTAACACTTTATGACTCGAAATGCATTGAACTTTCATATAATATGGTTGACCGATAAATTCACATTCTATATCAGGGGTGGCAAACCTTTATTGAACAAAGTGCCATTTTTTCTTAAAAAATGTTTGATGAGGTATAGACGTGTCGTCAAATAATTTTGACTTGGAATTATTGGGGAAAAAATAAAAAAGCTAAATACACACACACTAACAACTCAAAACTCTTTATTTACTACGAAAAAATACCTTTTGCAATGTATAGTTGAAAATGTTTTAGTTATACGTGTAATATTTAAATTAAAGTAACATTAGTGTGACTTCTGTTGCTGCAGATCGATATAACAAGTAACTCATATTAGGATTTTTGTAACTTTTAGTAGAATGCATGCTGAATTGGAGTCATCTGCCGAATGGTTTCTAATCAATTAATTATTTTTGCTGTGTTTAACTTTTTTTGACAAGAGGATTTGTGATTCGTTTCAGAATGCCGTTTTACAGACGATGTTCTGCATACCACTGTACCACAGCATAAAACACGCACCGTTTTGTCGCCTTTACTAATAATGCCCTATTTTTAGATTCACCAAGTTTGAAATTCTCTGTTACACTTACTATCATGCACTTTTTGTTCTGAACTAGCCATGTTCAATAACAGTTAAAAATCGTAAATATAACAAAAATAAACTTTAAAATGCAATTGTGTCAACGAAATTGACTGTGCTATGCGTAGACAAATTTTGCATCATAAATAACTGTAGTCCACGACATAACTAAGGCAAGACAATAACAAACGAGTGTGCTCCCCGCCGCCCTGCGTCTGGTCACTCGCGTTTATTTGTAATACTTGATAGTGAACTTTGTTATTTTGAAATAAAATGCAAACCATTTTGATCGCTGACGTGCCCAAAACATTCTGTCGCGCGCCATTGATGTCACGCGTGCCACTGCTTCGCCATCCCTGTTCTATATCTTCTTGAAACGAAGCAAATTAATGATGCTAAAATTTATATATATATAAACTTAAGCATCGAATATAGTTTACAATTTTACTGACTACTTTAAAACATGTCAAATATCCAAGAACAGTACTTGCTACGGAATAATACAATGAAAATGTTTAAAATTATTATTGTGTACCATGCTGTTTACTTGTTTCTTTTAACATTGTAACTCATTTAATAATACTGGTCTTGGTAGGTGTTTTATCATTTGCAAGACAAATAAATTTTTCCAAGGATAACTTGCCTTCTTCAAAATTTTCAAAAGTGCATAAAAAATGTGACATACATGACATAATACATGACTCGATTTGGTTATAATTATCACACACAACACGCAACTATTTCATCAGCTCTGCTAGTTACTGAATTTCGACTTAAACTTATACTTTAAATTTTTTTTCCATTTGTGCTGTACATGATACAGTATTTATTCGAACCTAAGCCGCCATTGATTCTAAGACGCACCCCGAATTCTCAACGTTTTTGTGAAAATGGAAAAAATAGTGTAAAATGGTTTATCGACATATCAAATTTTACGAAATGAAAATAAATTTAAAAGGAGAACTTGTAAGAAGTGAATGAAACTTGTTATTTTGTCAGTATTATAAACTTTCAACAACATATATGAACCCGTAATTGCTATAAATACCCCATCTAACAAATTTATTTTCCTTCGATTCTAGGCCGCACCCAATTTTCAGTAGCATTAACAATGGAAAAAAGTGCAGATTCTCGAGTAAATATATGTAATTCCTTCGCTTTAATTAAACATTCACTATTAAATTCTTCAGTAAAAGGTTTCGATTTGTGTGCCTGCGATTAAAAAGGATAATATAAAACTAGTTTTTACTGCAGCTGTATTATCTTCAAGAAATTTATATGGCCGTGGTAGCCTAGTGGTCAAGGCAACAGACTCTAGTGACGAGTTCGAGCCCAGCACCATTAAAGACACGCCGTGTAGGGAAGCGATGCACGTTAAATCTGTCGAGAGCTCAAACGTCCTTCCGTTAGTGTGGTAGTTCGGAGAGGGAGGGTGCCAGCTCAGGTGTCGTCCTCGTCAATTAACCATGGTTCAAAATTACAAGGTTCGTCGCCAAACGCCCTCGAGTAGCTGAACATTGCGACGTTAATGTTCACTCACTCAACAAATTTAGGGAATCATTTTTTTTTCATTTTAGAAGAGTTGATTTCAATTTTGACAACTCGTCTTGACAAAGTTTCGCAACATATTGGCCATAGTTTGTTTTCTGATTTGTGCCATAGTGCCTTTTAAAATTATATCCTTTAGCAACTGAATTACAGTTTTTACGTATCAGGCACAATATTTTATTCTTGTTTGGGGCATAAAAATATTGCAATTTCCTTTTTCTTGAAAATTATGATGTCCATCTTCAGTTCATCTTTTTTCTTAGAGTTTGATCATATTTTTATTGAATAACTTTTTAGTTCAATATGAGTAAAAACTACAAATCCCCATTTTCATTCACAAGCGATTGAGTAAACATCAGTTGAGTGAATTGTCTTTTGTCTTGCTCATCTTGGGGTATTTAAATTTTAAAAAATAAATTTTCAACTGCCTCTGAGGTCAGGCTACTCGCCTTTTGCTGATTAGACCCTTCAAAGAGAAATAAAAGACGCTCACACACAATGAATCGTTATGCGATCTATAGCGAACAATTTGCATAAATGCTTTTAACACTAGATTGACCAAGGAAATCATTTCGACTGCTTTTTAATTTTAATTAGAAAAACAATTACATACATAATGCACAATTTCTTAGAATTCTTCTTTCTAGTAAAATTACTTTTTTCTTAGAATATATTTTTTTTCCAAGTGAAGTACATTTTTTTAAGTGTTAATATTTACTAATAGCTTGTTATACGACTGTAAATAATTTATAAAAAAGTATTAAAAGTTAATTTTAAACAAATTTCTTTACACATTAATCATTCTTTCACAATGCAGTCATTTTGACTGCTTTTGAGCAATATAGGTATATACTAAGTTTCAGTCTTTCTAGTGTTAAGGATTTGATAAAAATTCATTATTATAGTAAAATTTAAAGAAAAAAAATTAATAAAATTAAAATTATAATTTTTATTTAAAAGGCTATTTCTATAGTAAAAGAAGAATTTAAAAAAAAAAAACAAGGACAGATAAAACAGGTTAATATGTTGTAAATTTTTTTAAAAAAGTTTACCAGAAATAAATTTCAGACTAAAAAAAAACCTTAAAGATTGATATTTAAAATTTTGTAAAATGTCTCCGTGGGCTGCAACCAATGTATTGGCGGGCCGCGTGTTTGACATGCCTGATCCACTCCAATGAATTCTTCCGATAATACGAGTACAATAGGGCAGTCCAATCCGGCTGGTATTTTCGTATTTTGTTCATTTCCAGAAGGATTAAATCTTTTCGTGTTAAGCCATTTTCATTTCGTCTTAATAGAAAAAAATGCACGGAAATACATAGTAGTTTGTCGGGACCGTTGTATTCATTCGCCTTAAACATTTTGGCTTTAAACGTATTTCACGTTACGTTTTAAAATCTAATTTGTTCTAACTTTCGTATGAACGTTACTTAGAAGCAATCTTACTCCAATCTATCAGTCCCTTAAAACTTCCCTGACTAACTTTTTAACACAAACTAACCATTAAAAACTTCCTTAAACTGATTTCAAAGTTTTTGTTGGAACTCCAGTTATGTCATTAATCCCGATTTGAGTAACGTAGCACTCAAATTTAATAAATATGAGAGTTATAGATAAGCAGATTAAATAGACAGTTATGATCCGATAATTTATCGTGGAAATAATAGAAGGATATTTCTAATATCACTAAGGAAAATGTGTTAGCATTTCTTGATGTCAGAGAAAAAAAAACAATCCCTGTTCAACAAACACATCAGTTTCACTCTAATCCATTGCTTCTCAAACTTTCAATATTTGCAACCCAATTTTCAATCATAATTTTCATCCCCCCTCCCCTCCCTACAATAACAATGTATTGAATTCAATAACACTATACTTTGACGCTAAAGTTATAATACGACTTTAACCTCTTAAGTGCCACCGGCGTATATAAACATTTCACTCAACCAAAGCATTAATTGCGCCAGACGCACTTATACGTATCTCCGAAATACGATCTTCTCTATGCATTGTCATCCGTAAAATCATTCCAAAGACTTTAAAATGCAATAAAAAGGCTTTGAGAGTGTTTGCGAAGGATTTACTTATTTCAGATAAGGTTTTACTTATTTATTCTTTTTCATCTCGCACTAATGCATCACACACTCGCACCTACGAGGAAAACGGTGGCATTGGGGAACGAATCCAATCACTTTTAATCGGCAGTCAAGGGATTAATTATAAACCGTACAAATCAAGATTAGTGTTAATTTTTGTATATAATTTTATACATGACAAGCCTATGGGATCACTGGTAGTTATTAAACCTGTTATTAACTTAGTATTGTTAAATTAATTATCAAATACATTGTGCAGTATTGATAAATTATAAGTGTATTATATCAGTTCAAATGTGTATTTTATATTTTATGTCAGAATGTATTTTGTTTGTTTACTGTCAGTTAATTAATAAATTTTTAAATAATCTTTTGTTTTTGACTTTTCAATATGCTCGTGCCCCCCTCGTTGAATTATCACACCCCTCTAGGGAGGCGTGTCCCAGTTTGAGAAACTCTGCTCTAATCAATTCATACAAAAAGCGAGTAAAGCCGATTCTAGACGCACAATTTCATGGGCTGAGAAAATTAGTTTCCCTCGTCTAAAAGCGAATCCATAAACGTGATTTTCTCACGAGCATTTTTATTTGATGATTCTCAAGAAATTTTTTGAAAATCAATAGTTAAAATAGACAAGGGATCGTGATAGTCAGAGAGTTAAGAGTTCTTAGTATGAAAACAGTCGCGCGCAAAACCCACTGACGGCAAAGAAAGAATAACCTGACTTATCATGGTGACTGACTTGGATGACCTTCCAATGAATTCAATTATTTAGGAAATTACAGCTTTACGCTTGAATAACTTTTGTAAACAATACCATTTTCTTTTCCTGAGATGTGAACTCTTATAGTGTTATTTAATTTTAATCGCTATTGTGAGAAAAAGATGCGAGTGAGCCAGGTTTGTTTACTTAGTTCGATCGATCTTTGAGACAATGATAAATTACTATAAAATTCTCTTTTTCCGGTGATCTTAATAATGTTTACATTAAAAAAAACGGGGTTTTTTCTTTCTTTTTCTTTTCCATACAATAGGGAATCTTCCTTTTCTTTCTTTATTTTATGAATTACTTTATAAAATGCTGCTTATATTCACTTAAATAATGTAGAATCGTATTCTGAGAAATTTAATACTAAGAAAAAAGGTTCCGCATGAATCTCTCGAAAAATTACTAGTACATTCAATCTTCTCAGAAAGCCAGAAAAGTTATTTTATAGCTAATTATTAGGTAGACTTTTTGTAGAAGGACTGATTTCCATACTTTTGTTTCACGAGATTTATACACACACTTTAGTACTTTTTTTCTTATTAAATTACATTTTCTGAGTATACCTATTTTTTATTTCTAATTATAAAATGTTTATTTTTATTTCAAAGGTAGTATTTTTGTTTATTATTTAATACAGGATTTTGTCGCTATTATAACCTATCAGCTGAACAAAAAAAAAAGGGGGGGTTGCACTAAAAATTGTATTTACATTTTATAAAGGTATTACTTTTTATTTTAATACAGGTTGATGAGTTTATAATGTCAACGTTAAGTATTAGTAAGAATATGAAAAATTCTCTAGAGGGGCGACACATTATGTCTTTGCACGTGCTATCCAACAAATTTCTAATTTTTTTCAAAAATTGTAAAATTTGCAATATTAATGTCTTTGTTTTTGTTTGCATACTTACTTTTATGATGTAAATTACATCCTATTTTAAGTTAAGCTCATCTTTCTATAATTAAATATTTGTATTTTTTAAACATTTTTCATTTTGTAATTAAGCTCGATTTTGCTGTAATCGAAATAAATCGTTAATTTGAAAACTCTAATATTGTAGGTCTGTTTTTTTTCATAGGACATCATCACATACACTCTGCATACTTACTTTTGTGACTAAGTGTATACATAATAACATAACTTTTAAGGCATTTTTTAGTAACGGTTTTCATTTTTGTGAAAAAAGTTCCTTGAATTATGAGAACAATTGTGCATGCAGAGCTTAAAAATAGGTAACATGCGTTATGAATAAACAAAAATATTTCAGAAAAAAAAAGTATTTGCATCTTAATATGTAATGATTTGAATAATAGGAAAAAAAAATTTTTTAAAGAAGCCTCACAAAAACAATGAAAAATATAGAAGATTTATTCACATCATTTTTTCCAATTAGTAATTAATAAAAGCTTTTATTTGCTTATATTTTTCATGTTTTTGAGTTGCTATTTCAAGACATAAGCTTCGAAATTTTAAACCACGATTAGATCACTTGGTCTGCATGTAAAGTGGCATTGCACTTCCACAAATCAAAGCTTTCGCTTTGTATGATTTTATTTTTATTAATTTCGCATTCTAAAAGCAACGGGCGTGCTATTGGTGACGAGCCTCGATCAAGAAATAAGGACACCTAAACTGGCGCTTTATTCTTCAAACTTTCACACCATGTCAATAGAAGTACTGCGTGACACGGCGGATCTTCAGAGACACAAGGAAGCGAATCCATGACTCAAGAACGTCGGGCTCGAATTTATGACTACTCGGCTACGCAGTCCTTGCTATGTCTAACAGATGAGTAAAGTTCTGATTTCAAACTTGGGATGGGGAATGTAATATATTTATTTTCGATATTTAATTAGCGATAGTTCTTTGTAATATCCGAAGTATACCTCATCTTGATGACCATGACTATTGACGTTTCACATATCTTGCATTTTCGTGATTAGGTATTGGTTAGCCTTTTTTTTCTCTAAAAGTGTGAAGGCCGCGGTAGCCGAGTGGTCAAGGTATCGGATCGTGGCTGGCCTTGTCACGAGTTCAAGCCCAGTGCCACTAAAGACCCGCCGTGTAGGGTGTCCTCCCGTTGGTGTGGTAGTGAAGAGAGGGGATGCCAGCTCAGCTGTCGGCCACGTCACTTGACCATGGTTCAAAATTACGTGGTCTGTCGCCAAAAGCCCTTGTGTAGCTGAACATTGCGACGTTAATATTCACTCACTCGCTTTAAAATTGTGTCCGCGGTAGCCTAGTGGTTATAATCACGGACTCGTGACCGGCATGTCATCAGCTCGAGCCTAGTGCCACTGAAGACCCGCCGTGTAAAGGGGACCGATGCACATTAAATATGCCGAGGCTCAAAACCCTCCCGTTGTCGTGGTATGGTAGTTTGGAGAGGGGGTGCCAGCTCAGCTAACTTCCTTGTCACTTGACCGAGGTTCAAAATCGAGGTCTGTCACCAATAACCCCCATGTTGAGATATTGTGCGATGTAAAAAAAAACAACTTACTTTTGATCATTCCTACAGCAATACCATCATAGGAGTTCTCGTTTTTATTTTCTTTGCACTACGGTGTTCGTTGTAAACAAAGGATGGGATGGACTTAGGATTTTGAGATAATATAAGTTTTGTTTGAATATATATTAGACTTTTTATTTTTCTTCTTCTCTGAACTATTTGGCACAATTTTCTTAAAACTCTCATCTCTTTGAGAGGCACCCGTACCACAATTTGAGAATCTGCCTTAAGGGGACTTGAACAATTCTTTTCATTTATGTATGTAAAAATTATATTTTAACATTTCATATAATGTTTCTTTTCAAGGAAATGATACGAAATGAAATTTTGCAAATAGTTTTTCACACAATTTTAAAAATTCAAATTTTTTTAAGAAAATTTTAAACTTGTACTTCTTTTGTAATTACTTATTTCTTACCTAGAATTTTTTTGTAATATTCTTAAGGATGTGTTATAAGCAACTTATCAAAAAAGAAAAAAAATATTTTCCGAGGAGATTAATAGTGTTTCACTTCTCGGAACTATCTAATTAAAAGACGCTGGGACATCTTCAAATATGTAAGAAGAATAAATACACCAGTCCCTTTTTTACAACACATTTATAAAATATTTAAAAGAGCTTTATTCGATATTGGAAACATGTTTAAATGTATTCCTTTTTTGCATATTTAAATAGATTAAAAAAATATGCCATTGTTCAAAAACAATTACTTCAAAATATTCAGATAACTTGGGAATTTTCCAAACAATATTTTAACTTCCCCTAGAACTTTTAGATTTTTAGATAGCTCTGGGTAAAAAAAAATATTTTAAACAAATTAAATACAACTTAAATGAGTGAGTGTTGATTAACGTAGCACTGTGCAGCAACAGGAGGGCTTTTGGCAACGAAAATCTTATTTTAAAAGTCAGTCAAATGACCAAGATGGCACCTAACCTGGCACTCCTCCTTTCGAAACTGCCCCACCACGCCAAAGCGGTGACTTAGAGCTTCGATAAATTTAACGTGTATCAATCTCTCTACACGGCAAGTCTTCAGTGGCACTGCGGCTCGAACTAATGACACGCTGGCCACCAGCTGGTGACTATTAGGTCACCTTAGCCACGAAGAGAGGTTGAAAAACAGGCACTAAATCGTGTATAATTCCAATGGACTGGACATTTTAAACTAGATCCAAGAGCATACATATATTATATATGATCTTGATAGATAGATAGATATCATCGATTTTATTTCGTTAGCAACACATTACCACAAAAATTGCGTGAGTTTTATCTCAACCTTTACAATCTTATTTGTATCTCTAAATCCGTGCTGGGTTAATACAGTCTTTAGAGAGTAAATGAGCCTAGCTAAAAATATTCTTTGACGATTTTATACAGAATTTTAAAAGCAATTTAACAGACAAAGCTAATTCACATACAGTGAAAATCGTTTAACACGAAACTGAGAGGACTGAAGTATTTTTGTGTGTTAAAAGAATTTCGTGTTAAAGGATATTGCAAAAAGAAAAGAAAAACATTTGTATTCAACAAAATTAAGTTTATTAGAATACATTTTATTTACGTAGGTATGTATATATGTATTTTTTAATAAAAATCAATTAAACAAAAACATTCACAAGAATTTAATGGAATTAACACAAACTTTTCAAGTTTTTTGAAACACAAACATTTATTGAGCGTTTTGGAAAATAATCTGATATCTTTCTTTGTACTGTCTTTCTTAGCATCAAATTGTCTACAAATTGTTCGATGTGTTCCTTTTTGTTATTCATTTCACCATTGGAATGGGCGTCTAAATAATTGCGCATATTTTTCATGATGTTCTTCATTTCGGATAACGTGGAAACAGGAGTCGTGCATTTTCCATTTCATTTTCGCCTTCGGAATCTGTATCAATGACATTTTTGGAACTTTGAACAAACTCCAAAATGTCTCTGCCATAATTAGGGCTGTACATACATTATCATCATTTACATCAACATTTACTACAACGAATTCTTCGGATGATACAGTAGAACAGTAGCGCACACAGGAATTTTTCAAGGGGGAGAGGGGGTCAGATGTCGACAATTCACCATTTTTGTATCATGCTCCTTTTGATTTTTTCGATTTTAGGGAACAAAACACAGTAAAAAACTAATTATTGAATAAATAATTAGGATTAATTAATAAAATTAATCATTAATAGCAAATACTTAATTAAATTTTACGTACTATATACTTAGAATTATAATCAATTGGAAAAAATCAAGGGCTTTGGAGGGGGGGTCCGGATCCCAGGACCCCCTCCCCCTTAAAGTCGCCACTGAAGTAGAACAGTTCAATGATACAGAAACTTTCTCAAACGTTTCATTAATTGTTCATTTTCAGAAGCGAAATTTTTTCGTTTTAAGCGATTTTCTTTTCGTGTTAAGAGAAGAAAATGCATGAAAAACATATTTTTTCGGGACCATCGTGTTATTTCGTGTTAACCGATATTTCCTCTTAAGTGTTTCACATTAAATGTTTTCCATTATAGTTTTAGCTTATTGTTAAAAGAATAATCATTCATGATAAAAAATCACGTAAAGTTTCACATTAGAAAACTATTCTAATGTGAAATATTAAGTTTTATAATTTCAATATGAAATTTGATGTTCATTAATTTTAATCTTTGTATATATTTTGAGTTTCTAATCAAAACATTACATACACATAGAAATAAAATAATAATAATAATAACAATAATAATATAATTACAATGTGAAAAATTTTTCGGAATTATCTGTACACTGAATTTCGTTTAATTCTAAAGTTGTTTTTTTCATGAATTGAACGAATATTCAGCCAGAATGGTGGAAGTTTTCCTTCTTCTCTTCAGTCACATAGCTAACATCCAAAAAAATAGATATTTATAGTCAAATAACAAAGAACATTTTCATTTAAGGTACAGACTCAAAGAAAAAAAAAACTTACAAGACAGACCCAAAAATTTCATTAAATAAAACTATACTTTCAGAGGCTACTTCAAAAACAAGCCGCGCGGTGTGTGTGTGTGGTCGCACAGTATTTATTTTTTTTTTTTCTCCGTTTTTTTCTAAATCTCATCTGAAAGTTTGCTTTTATTCGTATTCAATTCACGCATTGTTTATATTCAGTCTAAAATAGTGACGGCGAACCGGTTGACTTACTACTGAGTTTAACGAAAGGCAATAGTACTAAGAAAAACAATTTAGTAAATGAGCCTAGTGGGGGGGATGTATTGCTTTTACATTCCTGTAAACATACCACTGTATTCAGGCATCCTGTTTACATTAAAATATTCTGTTCCTAAGTCTTGGAAATGTTTAATGTATTTTTTATGTTAACACGCGTCAGTAACTTGAAAACAAGAGAAATAAATGAGAGAAGTTAGAAGAAGACAATAAAGCAGTGGCGCGCACACAAGATGGGGGGTCCTGGGGGTCCGGACCCCTCCCCAAAGCCTTTGATATTTTTTCCGATTGATTATTATTCTAAGTATATAGTACGTAAAATTTAATTAAGTATTTGTTATTAATGATTAATTTTATTAATTAATGCTAATTATTTATTCAATAATTAGTTTTTGACTGTGTTTTGTTCGCGAAAATCAACAAAATCAGAAGGAGCATGATACAAGAATGATGAACTTTCGACCCCGGAACCCCCCTGAAAAATTCCTGTGTGCGCTACTGCAATGAAGAGTTATTTCATTCAAATTTTTCGAAACATATCAGGAAAATACACTACACATCGTACAATTATTCAGCAATTTTTTCCTAAATTTGGAATAAGCGGGGACGCAATTTATAAAGGCATAGTTCTGCTTCATTAAAACTCTTAAGTTTAATGGGATATAAAAAAATCAAACAATTTTTGAAATTAATAAAAAAGGGGGGGTTGCATTTTTCAGAATATAAAAAATTAAGTAAATTGCAATTTTCTTTTAGATTTTAAAAGATATATTTGATTGCGCTTTCATTTTATAGAATTTAAAATCTATACAATTATTTAATTCAATGTCAGAAGAAAAAATTAATTGGCAAAACTCAATAAAATAGCTCGACTATTCATAAAGCAGTGATATGTACCATAAATGGAAACGCGTGGTCTATATAAATGATTGACTTTAGCGGTCATCATTAAAACTAAATCTTATATTAACGAATGTTCACTTATATATTTGGAATATAATTTGAAATTTGTAGAATTGAATGAAGAACAGTATAAATGTAACTTTCAGTAGTTACTGTAATGGTTACAACCAAATGTATATTTTAAATGATGGCATAATACATAGTGCAGAATGGCAACGCTACCGGACATATGTTACCTTTAATATCTACACAAAACTATTTTCTTAATATTAATGCTCGTAAAAAGATCATTATGAACTTGTTCTTCAAACTTGCACCAAGCTAATAGTAATACAGTTATAATATTTATTCTATGTGTTTTTACTAAAGCAAGGTGTTATTGTATTTTCTAGCAATATACGCTATCTGAAGATATTATTGATTATGTTTTTTACCCCTTTCATGTCAAATTGCAGTAAAAGAAATTTAAATGAAAACCAGTAATATTAAAAAAAAATTAAGTCAATTTTTTCTCCTATTTAGGTCAACTAAGAAAATTTTTATCTTAGTTACTGTTTATTAAATAGCTACAATTAATATAAATATTTATAGACATATGCCAGAATCGCAATAAAAAGAGACAAAAAAAGTCATTTTCCTTGCAATTTTCTTTTTACTTTTCTATGTATGGTTTTGAACTATTTTGTGCTTTCTTGTTACTAATTATTCAAAAATGAAATTTAATTATTTTAATAAAATAGTATAGTAAAAAAAAGAAATCACTTTCTCAGAAACCAGGTCGTCCCAGGTAGGATTCCAACCCACAACCTCTTGATTAGGATTCCAACTCGGTAACCATTGCGCTACAGGGATACCGCGAAAGTTTTTCCTTTCTATATATGTTGTTAAACAAGTATTTTTGTTACTATTTATTCATTTTTTAATTTAACTAAGAAATTTATTTTTGAAAAAACTGTTTTAACATCAGTTGTCATCTACTACAAGTTTTAAAAAATGTATTTAAACATGAATGGATGAATGGAAAGTATTTTACTAACCATCGAAACTTTGAACAAGGTATATATATATTTATATTTATATAGGGAGAGAGAGAGTGAAATAAAAAAAAGTATAGGAATTGAGAAAAAGGAATTCTTTTGATTTAGAATATGCGTTGTAACAAAATAAAATCAAAATAAGTTAATGTGCTTTTCTATGAAAAGACCAGCAAAAGCATTATTTTTTACCCCTTCATTAACTTTTACAGGTTTTTCAGTTTAATACTGGAATACGAGTTTTTCTACTTTTAAAAAAGAATATGCGCTACATGATATTGAAAATGCAAAGAGAAGTAGCCAGAAAGTGAAGAAACTCGGCCAACAGAGAAATACATAAATGAACAATAAGTTTGTTTGTAGTTTGGAGGGGGAGGGGGCATACACGCACACACACACGCACACACACAGTTCTTTCGAGAATTTATCTTCATTCAGGACAGTTTGGATGTTAATTTTTAAATAATATCTAATGCCTGTTAATAATTCTGAATCAATATAAAGCTATAATTAGCGTAATAAACGTATTAAATACATTCTTTTTTTAAAAAAAATTATTTTTCTTAATTTAAAATGAAATGTAGCTTGTATGAATATACAAATTAAATATTAATTAACGGTTAATTCCATATTGTTTCAAGATCAATGAAATCTTTTAGAATTTTGAGCAACTACGCACAGAAATTCCTAAATAAAAAATGTGTTATTACCCATTTTTATTTGAAACAGAATTTAAAAAATATTTTTAGTCTCTCTCTCCAGAAAAAAATCTTTCAGATCTTTTTTGAAAATAAGAATAAACTAATGAAACAATATTTCAATGGGGGAGTAATGTGATTTTGAAAGAATTGCCAAAAAATTAGAAACAAATTATCCTAAATTTAACATAACATAATTTTGAAACATTAAACTTTGTAAACATGTTAAATAAATGTAAGTTTTTAAAAAATTTAATACTTTTATTTCATATATAAATCTTTTTATTCACATTCAGTGCAGTCATTTAAAATTGAACTTTACTTTCAACCAGATGTTACTCTTACCTCACATTTTGCTCGAAAATGAATTGACGGCGAAAATGAAAAGCAAAAAGTACGAAGGATTTCAAACGCAAAATCGAACAAAGCTGGTCGGTAGAAACAACGCACTTAAGCGGCAGTCTTTATCTGAGAGAGTCGTAACTTCATACCCAGAAAAATTAATCAATAACGGCGGATTCTGATCGAACCACGAGGATGAACCGTAAAGTAATCAGTTTTCTCTCCTCAGATCTTTCTATAATTTACACAATAGAAATATTAATGTGTGTCTTCTGGCTCCTAAAATTTCATTTGAATTTTTTGGGACAATTCTTGGGATTGCGGATAAAAATCGGGAAATTTAACTTAAATGCTATGCTATTTTTCTTCTTTATTGATATGAAAAATATTCTGTAACTGATTCTAACTAGTGATTTCGCATTTTAAAATATGCTATAACTTTTGTACGCGGCATGAAATAAAATTTGGTTAATTCGTTCACATATGAAAATAAATTTGCGTGATGGGAAAAAAGTTCATAAAATTTAAAGTGTTTTTATCTCCTGTTAAAAGAAAAATGTTAGAACCTATTCATATTATTGTCCAAATTAGAATGCCATAAATTGATATATAATGATTTCGTTTTTATTAGTATCGACAAAGTAGTTGAAAGTGCATGGATTAAAATTATAGTCAGGAGAAGTTATTAATTATGGTTAAATTTAGGGAAAGTTCCACACAAATTTTTCTTACACTTTCTGAAAAAACAAAAGGAAAACATATTCATATTAATCTACATTAGTACTCGATTATATATAATCCTTATGTGTTTGTTATAAAAAAATTTACTAGGCATTTTTTCTATCTTTATTTGTAAATATTAGACTTTAAATTTAACTTTGATTGTAATTTGCGCAATTGCTTAAATGAATCTTAATTTCCTTACGGTGCAGAAAAACTGTAGATATTAAATTTCACTAAAACTACTATCTGAATATTGATCATCCTGATATGTCGCATACTCTTCTTTAATTATTTTTAGTAAAAATAATGCAATATACTTTTAATAATGAAGTATTTTTCTCGCATTTGAAAGTCCAGTTAAGCTAAGGAGAACAAAGGAGCTAGAAAAATCAAGTTTATTTATTGAAGTGATGGTAAATATCACACTTCCAGTGAATGATTAGAACTTTTCAAATGAAATGCAAATTAATAATCAAACTCATGAATGTATTCTATATACATGCGTTCAAAATTTAATCTATTCAATTATAAGTACTTTACTTATTAATAACGATAAGAACAGTTAAAGTGAAGCAACCAAAAAACGAATCAACAGATTTGTGATCTTACGGAGAAAAATGTCAAGTTGAATGAATGCTAATTTAAATCAAATAATGGGTTCCGGATTTTATATCGAAAGAAAAAGATCTGAATTGTAGTTTGTAGTTTGGTGGGGTGGGAGGGCACTCAGTTCTTCCGTGCCTTGATCTCCATTCAGTACATTTGGATGACATTAAAAAGCTTTCAAATTGCCCTTTTTAATAAGTAATAATTAAAATTTAAAAACAACTAAGGAAAATTAGTAAAATAAGAAATTACTTGGTATAAATAAATTTATAAACATAAGTAAAATAAAGCTAAAATTTGATGAAAAAATATCTTTACCTAGAAAAGACTTTTTATCTATTTTTTTTCGTGAGATAGTGAGAAGAGCGATGCCTACATAATCTGGTTGCAGCAAAGGAGTTCGAATTTGACAAAGAAAATATTTAGATGTAAAAATTTAAAATATGCCGGTATGGAGTGGAGCTTCTGTCGATGGCTGATCAGAGGGGGTCAGCATTTTTTTGCATTTAAGTGTAGGTGAGAAGCTTTCTGTTATTCAGACAAAAACTTCGATTAATGTTCCCATAAATGTTAAAGTATTTATGATATATCTGCTATTTACAAGTATAAATGAAAAGCACATTCAAATGAATTAAAGGTTGTTTTTGCCCTTGATATAAAAAAAGAATGTAAATAGGTTGTGCATTAATATAATATTTCATTTTTGTAGTAAGGACAAATAAATAAATAGACTGGATAGAAAAAGTTTGTGATCTAGATAAATTAACTTTGATAGAAAATAGTATGTATGAGTAAATAACTTTGTTTTGAACTCAATAATGCCCTTTGACTAAAGCTACAATACGAATTTAATTATAAACCATACGAATTATCAAGATAAGTATAAAAGTTTGTATATGACAAGCCCTTTGGTGTCACTAGCAAAAAATTGTACATTCATCATGAATTCAAAATTGAAAGCATTATGATTCAACCAACAAGAGCAAAATCAACTTTATCATCAGTTGTACTTCCATCAATATGACAAATAACAGGAAAATCATGCATGATTTTGTCACTAAATTTAATAATGATAGCGTTCCTCTCTGAGGAATGAGGGAGAAAAAATCGTTAAATGGAACTCTCATGTCAGAGTTTTAATTTATGTATCAGTTAATCGTCTCTTGGTCTTCTTGTGTGTGTGTGTGTGTGTTCTCTTAAAATCTTTAATACAATTACATTCAGTGTACTTGTCATTGACTTCTTTGAACAGTTTCTTCTATTCCAGATAATTATTGCGCGTATTGCTTCAAATTACCATTAGTTTTCTTGCCTCTAGGTATGTTTATTTCCCGATAGCAAATTCTCCCTTTTTACAGAAAAAATTCCAAAAAATTACCTCAGTAAGAAAATATATTTTAAGAATTTAAATCAACTTAGGATTCTATAAAATAAAAGAGGTGCTTTCTGAAAGAAAAAAAAAAATAGAAAAAATTAGAAAAAAAAAAAGTATATTTAAGAGAAGACTTGCCTATATATACCTGTATGTGTTTGCTTTTTTGTAGCATAAAAATAGACATATTTTTTCAAAGTGAATTGTTTATTATTGTAAATACTAATTGTTTAATACCTATACGGAGTCCAACTATTTATAAATAATTATACGTTACGTCATTTTAAGTTTTAAATATTAATTTATAATAAAATGCTTTATATATGATAAATTATTGCATACCTTTTTGACTATTTCGGTACGGATTAGTAAATCTCGTTTAGAATTGAACGAAATTCAATAGACGAGAAAGCCTTCCGAAAGTTCATGCAGAATAATTTTCCTTCTCGTTTAGTTTTAGTCTTAAAAATAATTGTACGATGACCTATTGTTAGCTCCGGGGCTCCAGAAATCTGAGAACTAAAGGTCAGAAATGCGTCCGTTATGAATAAACCCATAATTCTATGAATGTTGTGCGTGGATACTGCAATGATAAATCTCATTTCGAAAATTCTAGGCTCTATAAATCTAGGAAAGTATTCTCAGAATTCTTGCGATTTTCGGTTAATTCATTTATGGATTGGCTCTTAGAAATGAATTCTCATTGTTATCGGCTTTATTAATTCCTAGTACTGACTAGAGTTGTCAAAAGGTGTTAATATAAGGTAGAATATATTGTTATTTTAAAACTAAATTGAGTACTATGTTAAAATTGTTTCTGCCCCCTTGGCAGTTTTTAACAAAGGGCGTAAGAAATTTCCTCTGTATTTTATGAAAAGCCCGTGTAAACGTTGAAAGGAGCTCAATTCTTTGAAATTGTTTCAAAAGTTACATGGGGCTTTTTCAAAATAACAAACTGAAAGGCAGGAAAACGAGTCTACAACTTTATGTTTTTTTGCAACTTATTTTTCGACTGAAGTATATTATTGTCTTCTAGATTGAAAGCAGGGAAAATTTTCACAAAGATATTTTTATTTGTCGATTGAGAAATAGAGATAGTGTAGAAATCCGAAAGAGCTTTACAGTAGAGTTGAGAAACATCAGAAACTTTTGTAGCACGGTTCTTTGTGGCGTAAAAGAATAATAGTTCAATAACAGATGTATTCATATATATTTTATGAGTTCACTTTTTTTTTTGAACAATTTATTCTCTTTACATTATTTTTTTGAAAAAAAAGGCAGTGAATTGCTTACGACAGGTTATTGTTGTTGTTTTTTTTAGTTTCTTGGAATACACTGATGTACATAAATTAAGGATAATTCAGAATCACACAGAAATTCAACTCTAAAATAAAAATTTCACCTGTAGAATTATCACACACATCTTGAAGACGAATATGCAAATTACAGGAAACCACCAGATGGCGCGGATAGTACGTCACAATGACGAGAGTGTAAGAGAGGGGTATATAAGGAATGGTAGCAAAGAAGTAAAATTGTTCTGGGAATAGGCGCCTTCGGCGCCGGCGCCCGCGAACATCTAATTTTATAGTTAGTAAAATTGTTATCATAGACTTTCACGATATGGGATTGAGGACTGTTTTTACAGTCCGGACGCCTAAAGGAAAACGCCTATTCAAGTAAAATTGTTGCAGGCGCCGTGGCATACTTGGTTAAAGCGAAGTTCTAGTAAACAGGACAGCTCGCGAGTTCGAATCTCGTCATTTCCTTAGTAAAGAGCTTTAGTTCAATTGTAGATTGTTGTTGATTGAGACGCTATGACTTCGACCAGAGCAGACGTGTTCTTCTGAGCTCCGACTTGCATTCTATTTCCGTCCTGATGGCACAAATGGAAACCGATCCACCAGATATTACCAACAGCTGCGAAGAGAAAAACAGGCTTTCGCTGGAAATCGAAGCCCTTGACATAGTTATCAATCGCTGCACTGAACTTGTCAACTTTCCAGACACCGATGATAACCACGAGATGAAGGCCATTCTTCGGGCCTCTATTGATGATACCCAAAGAAAAAAGGATACAATGGTGAGTGAGCTTCGTTCCCTCCCCCCATGTATGACTTTTAATTGCAATGGTAATTACTGTACTCCCCCCCAATACCGACTGAAAAGCATAAAGATAGTGATTCTAATCACATTTTAAAAAATTATTCTGAAGCACCCCCACAAATGCAAATAATACTAAAAATAAAAAGAAAAAGAAAAAACGTAAAATTAATAAAAAGGATTCTGTGGAAGACTTTGTCTTCCCCAAGAAAACAGCTAGACCTGTCTCTCCTTTACCTAGTGAGCCAATCACTGTAAATAAAAGTTTCTCAGATCTTGAATCTAAAAATGATAAGGATCAAGTTGCTCCGGAAGAAAATAATGAAACAGCGCCCCCAAAACCCAAGCCCCCTCCCCCAATTCATCTTAAAATTAAGAAAAATATCAGAGACTAACTTAAATCCATTTATCAAAAATTCCCAGATATCACTAACAAATCGTCAGGAGAATTTATTAAATTAATCACTAATGACATAGAAGAGTATCACGCTCTTACAAATTTTCTTGAAGAAGACAAAGATTTTGAATTTTTCTCACTTAAACCAAAGCCAATAAAACCAATCAAAACAGTCATTAAAGGACTGCCCATTTTTACCAAAACTCACGAGATACAATCCGACCTAGAAGAAGAAGGATTCACAATTGAAAATGTTTCCCAATTAATTTCTAAGAAAACTAAGACCGCTCTTCCATTTTTCCAAGTCCGCAACGCCATTTTCCCCCCGCAACGTCAATAATCAAAAAATCTTCGATCTCAAAACTGTCGGCTACATGCAAGTTAAAATTGAAGGTTACCTCATTAGAGGAATTACCCAATGCTTTTTAACTGCAACAATTTCTTTCACACGGCAGAAAACTGCCAGCTCAAGCCAAGATGTCTAAAGTGTGGAAAAGAACACCCCACCCGTCAATGCCCCATAAAGGAGCGACAGGAAAACACCTTCTGCATAAATTGCCAAGAATATGGTCATTCGGCCTGCTACACCAAATGCCCCAAGTTTCCTAAGCCAAAAAAGGGCACGCCCCTTACCGCGAATAAAACTTTCGAAAGCAACGTTCGTAGGGAAGGTGTCTCTTTCGCTAACATTGTTAGCGGAACTGCACCCCCTCCACCCCACCTCAGTCTACAAGTTAACTGAAAAAACTAATGAAAATTCAAATAACAAAGTTTCCCACGGAATCCAAGTGCCATAGAAAATGAAAATTCAGACCTAGCTCAAGTGATTGAACTGGTCAGAGCATGATTTCTAACATCATAAAAAGATCACCTGAAATTTTACAATTACTTCCCAAATTAAAAAACTCCGAAGATGATAAAGCTAAGGCTTTACTTTTTTTCGAAGCTATGTTAGATAAATTTTAAACTCCTTTTTGTGTAATTTCTCTTTCTACAAAATTTATTATATTTTCATTTTATTTCCTTGAATATTTTACCATCAATTGTTAAACTTTAACATCAATAGCTACTCTTTAAAAATTTTCCCAAGTACAATTTTCGAAGCTCACTCCCATCATCCAATCAAAGCCACTCATGAGAAGTCATGCGCCTGCTATCCCATTGGTTCCTGACACCGATTTCCACGCCCACCATCACCAGCCAAGGAGCAAAACCAAGCCGATTCTAAAACAACATAGAGGACTGAGGGATTGACGTATCCCAGTTCCTTATAAAATGTAACCATCTGTAAGTAAAAGTGTTCACACACAAGCGCTTTAAAAGCCTTTCAGTGTAATAACCGCATAGTTATGGCACAAAGGAAGCATTTGGATGATTTTTTACGTGGTAGAATTATTGCACGACTGGAATGAGGACGTACCCAGCTGGAAGTATCCGAGGAACTTGGAATCGCCCAGAGTGTCATCTCCAAGCTTTGGCAACGATTCCAATATGATGGTAATGTGAGTAGATGTTACAGCACAGGTCGCCCCCGAGTTACAACGCCGAATGAGGACCGGTATATTTGGTAGTTACTGCCAAAAGAAACAGACGGAGCACAGCTTCAGACCTACCTCGTCAGCTCTCTTTAGCTACCGGTACGACAGATTCAAGGCAGACCGTGTACAGACGCTTAGGTCTATATGCTCATATGTCAGATGTGTTCCACTTACCGCAACTCACTGTCGCCTGCGATTAACCTGGAGTAGAGAGCATGCATTGTGGACACCACAACAGTGGTCTTGTGTGATGTTTTCCGACGAGTCCAGGTTTAGTTTGCATTCTGATTCTCGCCGGACTTCAATATGGAGACCGTCAGGTACCGTTACCACCAAGAGAACACCATTGAACGACACTGTTACGATGGTGCAGGATGGCTCTTTTGGGGAGGAATTATTCTTGGTTCCAGAACTGACCTGCATGTTCAGAGTGTAACGATGACAGGCCACATCTATCGGGATGTCATTCTGTAACAACATGTACGTTTGTTTCGGGGTGCCGTGGGTGCTGAATTTCTGTTTATGGGTGACAACGACCGTCCTCACCGTGCAAACATTGTAGACGAATGCCTTCAATCGGAGGATATCACCCGTATGGATTAGCCAGCATACCGGACTTGAATCCAATAGAGCATGTGTGGGATATGCTTGGCCGACGACCGTCAACCCCCTTCCACCTGTCTACCGGAACTTCGAAGGGCATTGCTTGCTGAGTGGTGTAATATTCCCCAAGATCAGATTGATAATTTGATACTCAACATGCCTATGCGTTGTAAGGCCTGTATTGCATCGTGCGGGAGACATACTCCGTATTAACCATCATACTAACCATGTTATACTGTTTTTTTGTAAATAGGTTCTTTTTTGAAATTTGCTCCAGGGAGTAAAAATCGCAATTTTTATTAATTATGTCAAACATATAGGCTCTTTTTGCTCTTTACTTTTTGTTTAGTAAATAGACTTTACAAAGTCAAATTTGTTTTGCTTCTGTCTCTTTCTCTCTTTGCCTGAACTTCATTATAATTAATTTATGGACATGAGAGTAAATGATAACGATATCAGGTATTTAAATAGCCTTTTTTCTTTCTTGTTTCTTTGAAGAATACTTCAGAAACTTGTGAGTGACAAAGATTTATTGAATGAATGAATTTTGTAAAATTAATTTCAGTCAGAGATTTGATTATTTTTCTAGCTGATCAACTTACACAATACTTCTCTTTATCGTATCTCATTCACGAAGATCTTCAATTTTAAAAACCTCGTATTCAGAGCTCCTTAATAAAAAAAAATTCCATTCTTGAGTGCAAAATTATTATTGTTTAATTAAACATTCTAAAACTCCAAAATCACATCATATAACTAATTTTGCTTCAAAGCTGAAGTGAGAAATCCTTAAAAACCATTGACAAAGCTTAAATGATCTTAATGTTTAATTTCTTTTTCACTTTTGCCATTAAATTAAAATAGCAGTGTGTAATAGTTGCTTATAAAAATCAAAATAACATTATAAGATTTCATAATTTTAATGAAAAAGAATTAAATCTGAAGTAGAACTCCAGGAACTGAGGGATTTTTCTTGTTTCTTAATTTCTCATTCCAGTATCATAAAGATTCCGGCAATAAACTAATAAAATTTTTCTTTCTCTAGCTTACTTGTAGCATAATGTGTATTTATTTCTACTAGTAATTGAATTTCTAATACAAGGTTATCAGAAATAGATGACCCGATTAGAACATTTAATAATTCCCAAATGAATAAATAGAAAATGATCATTACTATGTCATTTTAAAGATAAAATATACAACTTCGAGTTTGTAACACAGTGCTTTTGTCAATTAGGTGCCAACAATATTGTAATTGTGAACAGAAGGGGGAATGACGTTGCAGCGGCGGAAGACATTTTGTGTGCTCTTGTTTGCTGATCAGTAATCACGGTTCAGCGTGGATTTCGGAGAAAGTTCCATATAAATGCATCGACGTCTAAGAGTATAAGATGATGGTATAAACCAGGGGTCGGCAACCTCTTAGCTGAGGCATGCTAAACCAATCTACCAATATGATTCAGCGTACCATACAGTAGGACATTTTTGAAACAATTTGATTCCCGCGATAAAGCACGGCCGCGGTAGCCTGGTGGTTAAGGTATCGGATCATGACAGGCATGTCAAGAGTTCGAACCCAGTACCACTAAAGGCCCACCGTATAGGGCAGCGATGCACGTTAAATCTGTCGAGAGTTCAAACGTCCTCCCGTTAGTGTGGTATGGTAGTTAGAGAGGGGGTGCCAGCTCAGGTGTCGTAATCGTCACTTGACCATGGTTCAAAATTACGAGGTCCGTCGCCAAAAGCCCTCGTTCAGCTCAACAGTGCGACGTTAATATTCACTGATTCTCCTCTGAATGCTTAATTACGTGGATCCATTTTTGAAATAAATCTTATTTTACGTTCCAATCAAAAGAAAACAGAAGACGATTATTGTGAATCTCCTAAAGTTTTATCTCAAAATGCAAAGGAGAAAATGAATTACAAAATTGCTTCCCTAAAGTGCGAACGACTTTCTGTATTTGATCGTAAAAATGATAATGCCACTCTCATTTCGTCATTTACATTTATAAGTCCCGGTCTTTTTTTCATTTTTATATTTGTTAATGCTTAAAATCTGAATTCACGCAAATAAGATGTAGAAAATTGTAATAATATTTTTAAGACTTCTTTGGCTGCTGTGAGATAATCACCTCTAATTTTTTAATTCAAAATGAATTAACTGACCCTTCCAAATGTTTTGAAATTAAATCTCGATTAATACAAAGCGAAATTAGTTTTTCCTCTTAATTTAAAGTTAGTTCATATAAAAATGTATCTGTTGTCACAAATGGATTAAGAACCCAATCCATTTTTTTCTTTCATTTATCCTCGAAAGGATAAGTTAAATATACCATGATACCCTTTGTTTCTTTCTAAAAAACGGCCAATGATTCGGTTCCAGATTTCCTTTTATTCTCAGAATATAAATAAAAAAAAATGGTGGCAGACAAAAATGGTGCCAAAACAGTGGTTGAGATTCACTGATCCATAGAATCTTATGTTGAGAGCTTCGAATGGCGGTGATACCTTCGCTGTAATTAATATTTTTTTTCCGTCGTCCAAATTTTTCTGCCCCTAAATCTTTGGCGCCCAATCTTTTGCCTAGCGTGTCTAAGTCTACAAGCGGCCCTGTTTCGAACCACGCCTCTCTCTTCCCGCACCATCGAATCAAAATCCAATCTATTTTTTTTTTTCTGTCTTCCGGTATATCGTGCGCTGTAATTTTTCGACCGTAGCTTTTCTTAAATTGGACTTCGAAGAACCTATTAAATGTGCATTATGTGCTCTCTTCCTTCTTTTCTTTCTTCTGTCTTTCTTCTATTTAAAACAACAGGGCCGGCGCTAGGGGTGGGCAAGCCGGGCCTTTACCCGGGGCAGCAACCTTAGGAGGCGCCAAATTGGCTTTAAAATTAACTAGTTTATGAAGAAAATAAACAAAGATTCATTTAAATCTTATAAAAATTAATATGTTGAATTTTAATACACACACTTCACACACACAATGACTCCGCTAACAAGCATAATAAACTTTTGCTTAAAAAAAGCTTAAAACGTAAACAAAATTAACCCCTAGAACTTAAAGGAACTTACGTGGAACCCCTACAACTAGAAAGTGTTTTCGTGGAACTCCATTCCATACACACATACTTCGAAGAATATATCTCAAAATAATATTTAAAGTAGATCAACATGTTATGGGCACTTTATGTAAAAGCATTTAAAAAAAAGTATTGTGTGCATTTACTATTAAAAAATTATAATCTAATTTTTTAATGTAATTTTACTCATCAATATTATTAATTTGTGATCCAAATGTCACTTATCTATGCAATATTTAAGGTATCCGACTAAGTTCGGAACCGTGATTTTGCAAAAGCGTATAAATGGATAATATTTATGATATTTAGTGTCACTTAGATTAGAAAATGTATATAAAGTTGTTTTAAGAATAATGTTACAATAAAAAATTATTGAAGTACAATATTTTGACAAAAAATGAACATAGAATGACCCATTTTCAAAATATGCTCCTTTTGTGAAAAAAATGCTTCTGTTATAATAATATTTTGTCTATATAGCTTAGACCTCTGTACAGATTCTCAACTAGAATTTTTGAAATATATAACATAGAAGTGGGTTTATCCATGTGTTTTACAACAGAGGGGTGAAATTTTAAGAAAAAAATGCCGATAATTATTTCAATTGGTTGTAACTCTGAAAATAATGTGAATTTTTCAAAAATCATATTTGAGTCTCTGTACAGAGGTCTGAGCTATATACAGGCAAAATATTATTATAATAGAATCATTTTTTTTCACAAAAGGAGAACATTTTGAGAGAAAAAACGGTTATTCTAAGTTAATTTTTTGCGGAAATATTGTATTTAAATAATTTTTTTTGTCAAAATGTCCTTAAAACAATTTTATACTTATATTCTAATCTAAGTGACACTAAATATCATGAAAATTATTCATTTATGCGCTTTTTTAAAATCACGGTTCCAAACGTAGTCGGATTCCTTAATAACTTTGATACTTGCTTACTTTTTTTCACCCAAACTGTCGAAATCTAGGTCTATTGATATTAAATGCAATCGCATTATTTTATCCAGAGTTTAATTTGTTTTATACTGTTTTTGTAGCCACTCCCATTGAGAAATATATTTCAGTTAAACAAAATGCTCTGAATAGCACTAAAACGTTCATATCTATATGAGAAAACCCGTGCATTTCGTATGAATTTTCAACCTAAAATTTAGATTACAACATAAAATCTGTTGATATGTTGATAAGTTGTTTCTTCTCCGTCATTATAGATGTTTTTACCCCAAATACAAAAAGGTGAATTTTCTATTAGAAAACTTTTTAGTTTTGCAAGGCATTTTGTTAAGTAAAGAGTAGAAATGATCTCTTGGAACTCGAGATAGTAAACAATAGAATATTCTCAATCTAGTAGGAAGTACACATATACATAAAGATAAAGCGTTTCAATATTTTAATTTATTATATTATGATACAAGTTTAAAAAGTGCTGCATAATAAAGTTATTATATATAAATAAAATTTTCAGTTTTAATGAGTAGGACGAGCTGTAGATACTTGTAACTGTATAAACTTGATAGAGAAAGTGAATCCATTTTGAATACATATATTTATTTCTTCTCGAGTTTTTCATTGGGACTCGAGAAACCCCTGGGTATGGAACCCCAGGGTTCCACAAAACACAAATCGGGAACCATTGATGTAGAAGGTACCGTTCCTTTATCGAAATTAAAATAAAAAGTTATAAGATACCTGTTTTTTTTAAGCAAAAATTACCTTGACTTTTTATTATAAAAAAGCTTCCTTCCCTCTGTTGCAATACTTTTTTTGTAACATAAAATTTTTTTTTTATATTATTTTTCTCTTCGTCTGTATACCATTCTTTTCTGAATATATATGGCTTGAAATGCTGAAAAAAAAGTTCTTCGATCCACTCTAATACCTTAGAAAATAAGTAGCATTTTAAAAGAGTTATTATAATAATGCCAATGTTTTAAGAAAATAATATATGCCAATTTCATACTTTTAATTACCAAATTTATATGTATGTGGAATCGGTTGTGGAGTCGTCATCCAATTGAATCTCTCAACAAAACAAAGCACGCAGTCCTCGCGCGCAGGCGCAGCTGATCCAATGTGAAACAAAAACTTTGACCATTGAAGAAAACGGGAAAAGAGACTGAGGTGCGCGAGCAGGCGTTCCCGTCGTCACATCATGGAAATCTAATTGTAGAATAGCTACCTATTTTTTTTAATTAATTTTTGTTAAGTTTAAATAAATATGAAGAAAGACAAATGTCTTGGACCCCCTTGTTGTCTCCCACATGTATTTAAAAGAAGCAATAAATTTATAAATATAAATATAATGATTTTAGTATTTAATTTTGCTTGAAAAAGATGTGTTACAAATTATCATTATGCTGTTTTGTTTGAAATATTGTACGATTAAGAAATGTAGATTATATAACAGGGATTCGAAATGTAATTTTTTTTCGTTCCGATTCAACTAAAATTTATATATATATATATATATATATATACATGGGAAATTTCCACATGAACATTCTTTAGAGGGCCTTGGCAAGGAGGCCACCAGCGAGGGAGAAGGGAATTCAGCGAGCGGACGCTAGACGCGGAGGTCGATGATCCGGGGCTGAAGAAAGAGCGACAAGAGCGGTGGTCGAGTAGGGACCCACCAACCCATTGTTCACAAGAGAGACGCGCAGGCCACTCTCAACATTATCGTGAAGATTAACTGCATTAGAACTGTCGTTCAGAGCCAGAGGTGTTTGATCGAATTGTAAATACTTTATTATATGTGTTAAACGTCTGTGGTAGTGATAAGAACTGTGTATTTTGTCCAGCATTAAACGTTAGTTTAGCAAAAATCGAGTGTGATCATTGAATACCCCTAGAACTGTACCATACTCCCATATATATACGAGGGTTGGGGCATAATTCATGGCAACTATTTTTTTTCTTGTAGATTCGTTGTCCACACACGTAGTTAACACCTTGAACTTTCGTCTGAATATGTCACATTTTCCAATCGGACTGGTATCTTCAAGAAAAAAAGTAGTTGCCATGACTTTTGCCCAAACCCTCATATATATATCGGTTTACGTTCCGACAAAAATAACGGTTTTCAGTTCAGTTCCGAATGAATAATTTTATATATATATATATATATATATATATATATATATATATATATTATGTTTATTCTTATCTTAAATCATCTATATTTCTAGTTCATTCAACTGAATTAAATCTACCTTCTACAAGTAGTTTCGAGCGAAATGGAAACAGAAAAGTACCAGTGAACATCAAAACAGCAAATCGAGAAGCAATATAAATGTAATAATGATAATTATGATTGATGTTAAATTAGAAAACATCGATAAGTTGGTTACAGTAACAAAATGACTAAAAATATATCGAACTGAAATAAACCGAGATTTTTTTCGATTCTGTTCCGGTTTTCGTTCAGACCAAAATAACGGTTTTTTCCAGTTGTCGGTTCAGTTCCGATTCGAAGGCCTGTTATACATACAGCTGAAGCACTTTTTTAGAGTACTCAAATTCATTTCCATTCAATACCTTTTATTTCGTGTTTATTTTTCTAATGATAATAAAGATTTTGTTTAATTACAAAAACTAGATGTCGTTTGCGTAATCTTTTAGAGAATATTTGTTAGTGAACTTTTGTTCCATGTAATTCCTTATATATTGATAATTAATATTCATATAAAAAGGCTAATATTGGTTAGAAACTGTTATTAGATGTGAAAAATTGTTCTTTTTTACATTGTCTGAAATTTTCCATCAGACTGAATTACATAATACAATAGGTTGTTGTCTATAAATATGTATTGTATGTTTGCTGGAATTTATGACGGTTCATTCATGAAAACTTTTTCTGGTCACCCTTCTCGTTGGTGTTTTGTGGAAGTTCGGAGGGGCGGGATGTCGTTCTCGTCACTTGACCATGGTATAAAACTACTAGGCCCGTTGCCATTAGCCCTCGTGTTGCTTCATAGTACGAGATTGAAACACGCTCACTCACTCTTGTTACCATAGTAATATTGTGCGGTAGCCGAATGGTCATGGTCTCGAACTCGTGGCTAGTGTTGTCGAGTCGCAGGTTTGAAACCTAATGCCACTGAAGACCTGCCGTGAAGAGGTGCTGACCAACTCCTCATATCGGCAATTGAATTGTAGTGTTTCTTCCGTGTTGAATCTAGTAATACATTTTATTTCTTATTATCGATGTAAAAAAGAAACCAACATTTCTACTTTGTTGATATTTTTGTCTTATTGTATCACGGCAGTAATGTATTTTCTATAATTAACTACTAGTAGTAACTAAGTACTGGTACTACCACAGGTTCGGGGTCCAAACTCCAGGCTGGGCAAGGTTGACTAAGCCTTTCATCCCTTCAGTGGGTCGATAAATGAATACCAAGCTTGCTTGGAAACTACACACTGGGGGTTTCGCGTCAGACTGACCACCTGACCGGTACATCTGTCGATGCCTTTCAGTGCCCAAGGTCTTAAAAACTGAGATCCGCACAGTAGGCCTTGGCCCTCATGAGCTGTTGCGCATCTGGGATTTTTTTTTAACTACTAGTAGATCTACAAATTTCGAAAACGTGTTTAGAATATTATTCTTCGGAAAGATAAATATAAATAAAACCCTCTCCCCAACTCTTAATTCTTCCCAAATTATTTATTTTTACATAGAATTTTTCGTATGATGTCAGGAGCTATTTTTAAAATTTATGCAAACTTAATTCCGAAAAATGCAATGTATCCCTTTAAGATCCAGCTCACACAATTGTGTGGGTTTGACATTTTTATCCCTTTAAAACCCGAAATATTTTTATCTTTAAATATTACATTCTTCTGGTTATTAACGCTATACAGACCGCAATGATACTGAAAAAAAAATAATAAAAAGAAGTTTTGTCCCCCCCCCCGGAGAGTAAAGTGTAACAGCACGAACGAGCGGGGCTGGTCTCAAAGGGTTATAGTGTTATATCGTAACATATCTATTCGATAACCATAAAATTGTACCATACAGTTACTTTAATTTAACACAACAAATCAAAGTAAGCAGTTAAATTCTACTATAAAATAATAAATTTTATACGTAATTATATATATAAGGTATTAAAATAATATTCGTTCTATTTATTACTTTTGAATATTAAATTTGGAAATTGTTCGAATATAGATGCTTTGTTTTGTTGTCATTATCATCTATATTTTCCTCTTAAAAGTAAATTTATAATGGTCGCCCCGTGAAGTCCATAAGTGTAGGAGAGACGGAAGGAAGTTTAGCCATAATCAAAATAACTTCAATTTATTCTCAGTTATGAACAACTACACAAATTCTATTAACGAAGTTAAGAGATGCACCGAATACTAAGCTGACCATTTTTTACAATGAAATGGAGGACGAAAATTTTAAGAAAAAATTGCAACTGAAATATATAAAGCGTTTCATTAATTCAAACAAAAATTTACTAATTACGCATACATTCTTTTTAATTATTATCTTAAAAGAGTATTATTCCATTGAATGAATTTTTTTTTGGTCAACATATCATTTTCTAACATATCGGAAAATTTCGGCAAAAAATATCCTTCATACTGAATTTTACGGTAAGCACTGTAGCTAAAATATTAACATTCAATTTTGATTTCTCACTGGTCGCTTTACGAAAATAATTACCAACTGAAAAAAAAAAAACTCTTTCAACTGCTGCATTAGTTCCAGGGCAGCACAACGTAAATTCAACAAGAATAATTACATTTTCATATGGAACGTGTTCATTTTTGACACGGTTTAAGTAATTTCACTCATCTTTTATACCAATTTCTCCGCAGGTTGATTTTCCAATTGTTCTAATTTATTAGAATTTAAATATACATTCAGTCTTCTTTCTGCTTCAAACAAACAATTCTCCTCGATTTTAATATAAGGCATTTCTTTCGATAAAAATTCAACGTAATTTTCTATATCTGCCTAATTTACTTGCGGCAAAGTCAAAAAATACCATTGAAAACTGTTATTTCCTGTGATATTTGTTTCAGACTATATTCTTCGACATTTTGGAAACATGTTTGGTTCATCTCTGAATACAAAGATTAACTGATCAGTCTTAAAATATTGAAAAGGAAGACACTTTTCGAGGTAGGACAGAACCTATAAAAGGAGGACTGTCCTCCCTAAAGGAGGACGGTTGGTCACCTTACGAATACTAAATATGGAAAGCAATAGCGAGGTAGACGAGCAACGAGAAGACTTTAAATAATCAGATCACTTACGTCTAGGTAATATCTTCTTATTCTTAGCGACCCAGTCTAATTTGATTCCTAATTCACAAATCGTCAACTTTAATATTACAGTAATCAGCCACGAAAAACAAGGCTAATCCTAGCATGTGTGCAGCGCGTGCACCATACGAGGGCGGCCAAAACAATGGGCGGCCGCATATAGTTCTATCAATAGAGCAAAATTTTGTGCAATTTCTTAAATTAAAACTTGTAATAATTTGAATAAATATGGTGAATTTTAAATAGTTATATTGAAAAATCAAAATAAGTTTTGATTTCCCGATAGCATAGCATAATTTAAGAAAAACAGAATGTTAGTGCACAGTGTGTTGGTTCACACACATTTTCCATTAATGTCTACTTTTTATGTACATCCTTCATTTGATAACAATGTTCCTAACAGAGCTGGCTATTCCTCAATAGAATATATATATATATATATATATATATATATATATATATATATATACACTGGTGTGCAAAAATTAAGGACGAAGTCGAAAAATTAGCATATCAGCTGAACGAAGAGGCAGAGCGGACAGAAAGACCAATCAGGAGATTAAGTAAGGCGATGTACGGTAGCACATGCGCAAATATGCAGGTAGACGTAATGGGGCGAGTGTCTGAGTAGTATAAAGCATGTTGTCGGTGTAAGATCAGTATTTCTGGCAAAGAGATTGCACGCCGTATATCAGTTAAAATCACACCGAGTTGCTGCCTCAGCGAGAAATGGCGAATAATCAATCTTTTAGACGACATTTGGATGCTTTCACCCGAGGTCGAATCATTGGGAAGTTGGAGGAAGGCCGCAGTGTGACAAGTGTGGCTGCAGTTCGGAATTGCTCACAGCGTCGTTTCACGACTTTGGAGACAATTTCAAACTACAGGAACAGCTATCCGGGGGTTCAGTAGTGGTCGTCCACGAGGAACCACACCCGCAGATGACCGGTACATTATCTTACAGGCCAGAAGAAACAGGCGGCAGACAGCGGGAGAAATCGCTAGACACACGACACAGGCGACTGGACGACCGATATCGCGTTTTACCGTGGCCAGAAGACTGCACGGTGGTGGTCTGTTTGCACGACGCCCTGTACGGTGTGTACCTTTAACGCCTGCCCATCGGAGAAGGCGTTCCCTGTGGTGCCGGGAACACCGGAATTGGAGAGACAAAGAATGGGGACGAGTACTCTTTACAGATGAGAGCAGATTCAGTTTGAGTAGCGATTCTCATCGCATACTCATCTGGAGAGAGCGGGGAAGCCGCAATCATCCCTCGAAACATCATTGAAAGGGACAGGTATGGAGGTCGCGGTGTTCTCGTTTGGGGAGGCATCATGCTTGGTAGTCGTACAGACCTTCACATCTTCGACGCAGGTTCAGTCAACGGGACCCGTTATTGTAACGAGATTCTTCTTCCATATGTGCGTCTTTTTAGAGGCGCAGTTCCTTTTCATGGACGACAATGCACCATGTCATCGCACAGTAGCTGCCGAACAGCTTTTAGAGAGTGAGGATATTGAACGTATGGATTGGCCGGCACGATCTCCGGATCTCAATCCCATCGAGCATGTATGGGATTTTCTAGGCAGACGCTTGGCAGCTCGTACCTTACCACCAGTAACGATTCGGGAGCTTCGATTGACGCTGCAAGACGAATGGGCAGCAATGCCTCAACAACTCATTGACACCCTCATTCTCAGCATGGGCAGACGCTGTGAAACCTGCCTAGCAGTCAGGGGAGATCATATCCCCTACTAAAGACCGGATATTTCTTGCTCGACACCCATCACAGGGATGTTTCGGCCTTCAGTCGCATTGCGCCCCATGCTACTTTTTCAATCAAGCTTCTTTTTATCCCTCTGATTTCTCTTTTAGTAAGTGTTGCTTACATATTACACATGTTCTTACGTATTGGGGATCTTACGGTATTAAATGTGTTGATTTGGAAAGCTTTTGTACAAAGTTATATTGAAAAAACCGTCTCGTCCTTAATTTTTGCACACCAGTGTATATATATATGATTATCAGCGACACTGGCAACGCACTATGGATTGATATTTAACAAAGGCGTCTCAAAATTGATTTTTGTGAAAGCTGCTTTACAAAAATATTTAATATGGTTAATATTGCCTAAGACTTAGGAGTGTTTAAATTCAAGATGCATTTAAGGAAATTAAAAGTTTTCAATTTAACTAATTGAACAATTTAGGAAAACAAAATAGAGGAAAGAAGTGTTTTTTTTTTTTTTTTGCTTATGGTTTTACAACGCTCATTAACAGCGTTCGTTTTCCTTTTTAGTAAAAATGTTATACTTTCATCGAAAGGTACTTTCTTGTAAGTGTATTTAGTATAAAAATATTTGAGAAAAATCTTGCAGCTCATTTTGATTAAATGATTTTCATTGCAAAGCCTGTTTGAAAAACACTTCAGTATTCACATAGTATTATTAATGTTAGCGAAGTTACCGCAGATCTAAATCTTATTTTTATTAAGTACTATATTAAAAAATGTTGCGAGTTTTATGCGTTTTTTTAAAGAATCCTAAAATGTAACAAGATACCATGTAATTAAATTGGCGAATCAAAAGATTCATAATATAGTACTAAAAACAATAATAAAAGAAAACATTAAAAGCTAATCATGATCTGCAGTTCAATACGTTTAACGCGAAAACACTTAAAGCGAAATATCGGATAACACGAAATAGTACAATGGTCCGGACAAACTGCTATGTATTTCCATGCCTTCCCCCCAATTTAATACGAAAAGATTTCCCTTCAGGGAATGAACAAAATACGGAAAACAAAAGAGATTTCAGAGGGGTGTTAAATGAAAAAGAGATCGTTTCGCATTAGTTTTCTGTTTTATTCGAGTGTCGTACTATATAATCGGAAGAATTCGTTGCAGTACTTGATGATAATGTGTGTACAACCCCAATCAAGACGGGCAAACACATTTAGGAGTATGTTCAAAGCTCAAAAAGTATTATTGATACAGATTCTGATGGTAAAAATGGAATGAATAATTCATATCCAGTTCCCAAGTCATCCAAAATGAGGAACATCATGAGAAAAGTATGAGCAGTTACTTATATGCACATTCCATAGGTGAATTAAATAACAAAGGGACGTCATCGAACAACTTCTGGATAATTTACTAATAAAAAAGACAATGCTAAGAAAATTATCAGATTATTTTCAAAAAACTCAATAAATGTTTTGTTCTACAAAAAACTTGAGAATTTTGAATTAAATTGCATTGTCCTCGTGAATATTATTTTTTCATTGATTTTTATTAAATGCATGCATATATACATATCTATATATGTAAATGAAATTTACTTAAATAAGCTTAATTTTGTTGAATATGTTTGTTTTTTTGCAATATCTTTTAACACGAGATTCTTTTAATACGAAAAAATATTTCAGTTCCCTCAGTTTCGTGTTAAACGATTTTAATTTTACATAGATCTTCCCGCCTATCGTATACCCCATCTCCTAATTGAAGAGTAATTTTAGGTTATCTTATCCACTTAGCCCAGTGCTTCTCAAACTTTCATCATTTTCAACCCAATATTTAATCATAATTTTCATCTCCCCCTTCCCACCATCGAATAACACTGTTTTGAATTCAATAATACTATCCTTCGACATTAAAGCTACAATATGCGACTTGGGTCACTGGTAATTATTACACTTGTTCTTAGCTTAGTATTGTTAAATTAATTATGAAACACATTGTGTAGTACTGATACATTTGTAAGTGTATTACATCAGTGTAATTGTGTATTTTATTTTTTTTATTATTTCAGAATGTATTTTGCTTGTTTATACTTTCAGTAAATTCATATTTTTTAAAAATAATCTTTTGTTTTCAACATACGCCTCTATCGTGGAGTTTTTACGTCTCTCTTAGAGGGCGCGACCCACAGTTTGAGAAACGCAGTATTTATAGAATTAATTGGCGCAATAGGGGTCATTTCAACCCTTGTATTAGATTTAGTATAACAAGGGTGTGTGTTACTCAAATGTAGAAGTCTAGGCCCATTGAAGCTGTCTACAATCGCATTTCATATTCTGCGTTAATTTGTTTTTGCATTTCATTTTTGTTGCCACATACGTCGAGAGAAATGTTTATAACATAAATACGTTGCTCAAAATGGCATTTAAATGTTCTTAACTGTGTGTGAAACTTCTATGTATTTCACAAATTTTGCACCCAGAAATTTAGAAACTGTTCCTGTTTAAATGTAAGTTTTAATGTCGAATCACTTGATATGTCGATAAGTTGTTCCCTCCCATTTATTGGCAAGCCTACTGACATATGCATTCTAACTCCTCTGAGAAATATTAGGGGGTTGCGGTAACCCAGTGGTCAAGGTATCGGATCATGGCAGACATGTCATGAGTTCGAGCCCAGTACCACTAAAGACCCACCGTATAGGGCAGCGATGCACGTTAAATCTGTCGAGAGCTGAAACGTCCTCCCGTTGCTGTGGTGTGGTAGTTAGAAGAGGGGGTGTCAGCTCAGGTGTCATCCTCGTCACTTGATCATGGTTCAAAATTACGAGGTCCGTCGCCAAAAGCCCTCGTGAACAGTGCAACGTTAATATTCAGTCACTGACTGAGAAATATTTATTTACCGGTGTTAGGTGTGCAAAACATTGCACTAGCGAATATAAAAGAATTCTGAGGGAACTTGGATCATAAGCAACAGAATACTTATAATTCAGGTCAGCGATACTTAACCTGCGGCCAACAGAGCCTTTTTATGTAGCCCGGTCATGGCCCATTGCTCTGAGAAATTCGCTTATTTAAGAACATTGTATTAAAAATTTGGTGGGAAATTCTTTGTCAAGAAATAAAATGTATCAATTTTGCTTTTTGCTGTCGGTGTCGTACGGGTGCGAATTGATATTCTTTTTCTATTTGAAAGGTTACAGTTAGTGATAATAGACAACAGTGGTGTACTGACAGTTTTATGGGCGGAACTAATTTTTAACTATCTTTCATATCTTGCAAGCGAAAAATATTCGAAGAAAATGTATCATTTCAAGATGATTGGGAGGTTGACTATTTTGTGGTGAAAGACAAATATGGATCAGTAATTGTTTGATTTGTCACAAAAGAGTGTACTGTATTTAAAATTACCAATAAACAGGAATCATTCAATGACACTTTTCCTCGAAGATCTCTTGCAAGAGGTGATAAATAGGCTTTTTTAATAATCTTTGAAACAGCAACAAAGTGTTTTATCACTGGCAATATCATAGCGGTAAGAAGAACCCATGAAGTTTGTTGCATTATTGGTAATCATATGAAACCGTTTAAAGATGCAGAAATTGTGAAGGAGTGTTTCTTAAATGCTTCTAAAGCCCTCGTGTAGCTGAACAGTGCGACGTTAATCTTCACTCACTCACTCACTTAAATGCTTCTAATTTAGTGTCAGTGACAAAAATAAAAAATGTAAAAAATAATAATAAAAAAAAGCAAAACAGAGGAGTTATATTTTTATCAATTTTCCACATTTTAAATTTCCAATGTTATCTTGGTCTCAAACCATTTCTCCCCCCCCATCTCCCAACTTATCCTCATGTTGTGGCCCGCGTGAAATACTCGTAACTGACATATGTATGTGGCCCAGCAGAAAAAAAATTGAGAACCCCTGCGTAATGCTATTAAAATATGCTTATTTGCTTGCATACTCTTTAGCAGTAAAAAAAAAGTCTAAACATTTATTGCCGTAATTTGTAAAAGAATTTCCAAAATACATTATGTTTTTTTATCTTTAATACGTTTTTAAATCAATTGTTTTGACATTTTTTTTCTTTTACTCACTCCTGAAAATGTTTGTTCCTGTGCTTTAGGATACTAATTTTAAAAGTATAAAATTATTTAAATACGGGTAAATTGAAAAATTCAACAATACAGATTGAAGGATAAAGAAGTTTTTAATGAGTTAATTTTACGTGAATTGCACATTTAAAAAAACAAAAAAAAGCTTTTTGTATATCTCAGCTGAATAAAAAAAACACTGTGTTAAATTTTAAGTCCGTAAATCTAATAGCTGATAAAAATGATTTATTTTTATCTATAACTCGCCGTAACTCTTTGGTCGATTTTTGAAAACACCTTCCTAAGCTGATCTCTGCTCGGCAAAAGTAATACATTGTTACAAATTTTGTGTAATGAACGCTTTAAAAAGTATAAATAATTTATATATGGAAGTGTAATACGTCAATACTACATTTTGTTGTACATATTTTATGTTACAATTGTAATCAACCTCACACTCCGCCTGCTCAAGTTTTCGCAGTTCCTGGCGTAGACAAAACAAAATGCAAAGTTTTGCTTCACACATAACATAAATATGCTGTCGCGCGCGGGTTTTTTGCAGATGGCAGAATTTCTTCCTACTTACTTGACAATTATCGTTATATTTTGGACACTTCACATAATATCTTTATAAATTATAGCCTATGTGTTATTCTGGTGTATAAGCGATATTATTGTAAAGTTTCATTAAAATCTATTCTGTTGTTTTTGCGCGCGCGCGTGAAAGAGTACCACACAAACATCCACACAAACTTTCACGTTTATAATATTAGTAAGGATAACTGGTATACCCGTTCTTTGCACGGGGGAATTGAAAGTTTAAGCAATACAGACTGAAGGATAAAGAAGTTTTCAATGAGTTAATTTTACGTGAATTGTAAATTAAACAAAACAAAAAGCTTTTTGTATATCTCATCTGAACAAAAAACCATGTTTGCTAAATTTTAAATTTGGGCCCACTGTTTATTCCATACCTTCTATGGGACATTTCTTAAAATCAAGAATATATTGAGATGTTACAGGATTACGATACATCGTTCAGCCGTGTCTACTTTTCACGACCCCGGCTTTTTTCGTCACCCTCTCTCTTCTATCCCGTTCCGACCTTTCTCTCCTCCGTCGTTGCCAGATCCTTTTCTCTATATCGTCTCTCGTTCGACCTGTTGCCAGGTGCAGGCAGCTGTTCCTTACAGATCGATTTTTGAAAACACCTTCCTTCTGTCCAGCAAAATTAACACATTGTTTCAAATTTTGTGTAATAAAGGCATTAAAATAATGTAAATAATTTGTATCTGGATGAGTAATACGTTAACATTACTTTCTGATGCATTTATTTTATGTTCAATAGCTGTTACCCGCGACTTCGTCCACGTGGAATTTGACAAAAAGTGTTTATTCAATTAGCAGAGTTTACGAAAACTTAATAATTATATATTCTACGTAAAGAAATACCTATCCTATAAGTATAATGCCATTCTTCTACTTTGTGAATCAATGTTCCTTTTTTTGTTTTATTTTTTCTTTCTACTTTTTTTTTTTTAGCAAAGTGTGAGAGAGACGCATAACCTTTGATACTGTCGATGGGGTGAGAACTGTAAAATCATTAGGATCAAAGGACATGGACGCGAAGTGTCGCGAGTGGCAGCAACCTTATCAAACAAAAAGGTTTAATATAACTGCTAGAAATCGTTGAGACAGAAGACTCGCGAAATAAAATAATCCCTGTTGAATAAAAATAATCCCTATTGAATAAAAATAATTCCTATTGAAATAAATAATCCCTATTTAAATCGGATATTGTTCATTGGTTTTAATTTTATTTCCGCGGAACCTTAATTTTTTTAAAATAAAAGTAGCCTAAATTACTCCTTATAACATTAGCTATATGCCAGTGAAAGTTCCGTCAAAATTGGTGCAGCTGTTTCAGAGATTAGCCGGAACAAACACACTGACAAAAATTTTAAAAATTGATTTTTTCATATAAGTACCGTATGTACTTTTAAATGCATTTAGTAAAAAGCTGGTAATTTCAAATTACAAACAGACATTATTTATTTATATGTATAGATAGCTATAAATTATTATTTATCAATCGGACTCGAATTACTTTGATCGTTTATGCACCAGTCCGAAAAAACAAATATCTACATCACTAACGTAGCTAATTCTGAATGGGCCCCGTATCAAAACTGGCTTCGCGGGCCTTTTTTTGAAAAAGAAAACTCTGTTCGTGGTTTTATAGTTACATATGTTGGGGCCCCGTATCATTGATACGGTGGTAGCCGAGCCCCTGACCTACATTGTCCTTTTTTATAGGTCTTTTAGTTGTCGCTTATGTACATTTTGGAGAACAAAAAGGAGAGGGGAATAACTTCAAGGTCATCCATCCCAATCGTCTGCTTTATTCTATCGTTCATCCTTCCTAAGAATGACAATCATTCCGATACAATTTCTCTTTTTTCTGTTTTGTTTACACATTACGAGTTACTAAGCATCGTCTGAGAATTATGAGAGGAAAGAAAAAAGATCTGTCTGCAGAGATAACAGTTTCTCTGCTTCGGGCACGCTCAGACACAACAATCATAGGGACCACCTGACCAATTACAAGTCACTGAGATTACTTTCCAACGCCCCTAGGAAAAACAAAATATAGGCGTTTTCTTTTGGGCGTCTGGACTGTAAAAACAGTCCTCAATCCCATATCGTAAGTCTATGATGCTGAGGAAAAACAAAACAAGAACAATTATCTTCCGGGGTTTTTTTTACAATGATCACTGCACTTGCATTTATTTCGAGGTCCGTCGCCAAAAGCCTTCGCGTAGCTGCTGAACAGTGTGCGCCGTTAATATTCACTCACTCACTGAACTTGCATTTTTTTCCTTCTGTGTTGTCCCTTTCTCGAATTCAAATCACAGACAATACAAAACCCAAGCGAGATATGTGATGCTAAATAAAATAAAAATAAATCGTTTTTCAAATTATTATTTCGCAGAACTGGAAGGGGAACTTTGCATTACAGTTAACACTTGTTCTAATGTTACTGAGGGGAGGGAGAACCTCCCCCATTTCTTTTTTTTGTGTGTGTTGGATGTTTGGAGGGAAGGTAGGGGATTGACTGGTAGGCCAAATTTACAGTGAATCGATTAAGGATTATTTTCTTGGAAGCGAAAGAACACAGGTGTGGTAATTACATAATGCAATACGGATCAAGTTGGATTTTAAATAAAAAGAAAAATAATAGAACAAAAAGCAGGAAGGGGCACGTAAATAAAATAAATACTGTTAGAGAACGTTCACCTTTATTTGTTTTTTAATGACATTTATAAATGGAAGAAAAATATAAATCGTGAAAAAATATAAGTTTTTTCATGCATGCTTATACTTTTCGGTACCCGTATTGTTTTTTTTGTAGAAAACAAAAAAGATACATCCAGAAAGGTTTTTTCCCTAAGGAAGAAAAATAAAATATATAATTCTATTAATAATCCTAATTATATAATTTTAATAATTTTAATCTATTATCCATTTTTAAGATTTTAATAACATTTCCCTCATTCTTGTTGCAAACATCTGAGAAAAAAGAAAAATAAGTTATAAACCACCTATAAATAATTTAGGCATACTTTTTTGGGGGTGGGGAGGGGGGATAATAGTCCCAGCTTTCAAAAAGGTTGTGTATAATCCTGGTTTATTTCTGTGTGTGTGGTTCTGGTACCTTTTTAATGGAAATTGTCTATACTAGAGGGGTACCCCTTGTGTCCACCTAACCTCGGATAATCTCCGTTATACAAATCATGCAACTGTTCATGCTCATTGCTCAAATTTTGAGACTGCAATGTACATGTATTATGTAGTTCTATTTATTTATTTTTTTGCAAAATTCGTTCCATTTGCTCCTTTTTAGTTCAATTCATTACTGAAGCTGCGTCGTCCAACACTTAATTTATAGAGTCCTCAGATTTTGGTAAACCTGCAGCTTCGTGGAAAGTTGAATATAAAGTTCCGTTGATTGCTAATAATAAGGTGACCAACCATCCTCCTTTAGGGAGGACAGTCCTTCTTTTATAGGTTCCGTCCTTCCTCGAAAAGTGTTCTCCTTTTTGTCCTACTTTTCAGTATTTTAAAACTGATCTGTTAATCTTTGTATTCAGAGATGAACCAAACAAGTTTCCAAAATGTCGAAGAGTGGTCTGAAACAAATATCACTGGAAATAACAGTTTTCAGTGTGGTATTTTTTGACTTGATCTCTAGTAAAGTGGGCAGATATAGAAAATTACGTTGAATTTTTATCGAAAGAAATGCCTGATATTAAAATCGATGAGAATTGTTTGTTTGAAGCAGAAAGAAGACTGAATGTGTATATTTAAATTCTAATAAATTAGAACAATCGGAAAATTAACCTGCGGAGAAATTGGTAAAAGATGAGTGAAATTACTTAAACCATTTCAAAAATGAACACGTTCCATATGAAAATGTTATTATTCTTGTTGAATTTACGTTGTGCTGCCCTGGAACTAATGCAGCGGTTGAAAGAGTTGTTTTTTTTCAGTTGGTAATGATTTTCGTAAAGCGACCAGTGAGAAATCAAAATTGAATGTTAATATTTTAGCTACAGTGCTTACCGTAAAATTCAGTATAAAGGATATTTTTTGCCCGAAATTTCCGATACATTAGAAAATGATATGTTCACAAAAAAAAAAAAAAAATTCATTCAATGGAAAAATACTCTTAGGATAATAATTAAAAAGATCTCAAACGTAATTAGCGTATTTTTGTTTGAATTAATAAAACGTTTCACATATATTTAAGTTGTAATTTTTCTTAAATTTTTCGTCCTCCTTTTCATTGTACGGAAAATGGTCACCTTACTAATAAGTCTTCGTATGAGACAACGCCCTTCTTCTCACGCAACGATTCCAGTCCAGGCAATCAATGCGATATATATCTGTGAGAGCTTGCAATAAATTTCTATCGCAACTGCAATGGCGACATTATGGCCATAGTAGTCTACTGGTCAAGGTATCGGATCGTGGCTTGCTTTGTCACGGGTTCGAGCCCAGTACCTTTAAAGACCCGCCTTGTAGGGGCGTGATGCACTTTAAATATGTATAGGGCTCAAACGTCCTCCCGTTGGTGTGGTTGTTAGAAGAGGGGGTGCCAGCTCAGGTGCGGTCCTCGTCACTTGACCATGGTTCAAAATTACGAGGTCCGTCGCCAAAATCCCTCGTATAGCTGAACATTGCGACGGTAATATTCACTCACTCACTTGGCGACATTATATGTAAGGAAGGATATGTTTGCCAATTCAGCGCGTACAGCAAATGCGAAATAGAGGTTGTCCACTTGGCAAGTTATCTTGAACTTTGGCGTAGTTGCTATAGTGCTGAATAAATTTATTACAGCATCACGAAATACTTCTTTTACACCAAGAGAGATTAATCGAACTAAATTGCATTTTCTCAGTTTTGATAGTTTGTACAAGATTTATAATATAATCAGAACAAATGAACAAAGTTGAATAAAATTATTTTTTAAACATTTTTTTTTGACGGGGGAGGGGGACATAGTCTTTAGCTTTCTAGGTAATTATATTTCTAATTTTCAAAATATTTTTTTTTATTTGTTGTTGATAAATTTGTATTGTCTAGCACATTCCGAAGAAATGAATCAATGAGTTTGATACTTTTTGGGTTTCAATGAACAATAAAATTACACACAATTCTCTGTTCGCATTATTTACACATTAGAAGAACCACCCTCAAAGTCTTCACGTCATGTTTCTCCCCTTTCTTCTCCCTTCTCAAATTTTGGAAGTGATAATTTCTACAGGCGCGTTTTGCTGGAGAGTGAACGTCACGCTAAGGTTTGTTACTGTCATTCGTTGCATGTGCAGATGTTTCGGTCAAGTAATCAGTCTGATGAGAAAACCCCAGTGTTCTGTTCCTAAGCATGCTTGGTACTCATTTATCGACCCACTGAAGGGATGAAAGTCTGAGTCGACCTCGTCAACCAGGGATTTGAACCCCGGACCTGTGGTGAGGAAGTGCCATACATTACCACTTAGCCATTAGGCTTATAAAGATCATCTTAGAGTTTATAATAAATTGTCATGCAATGGATTATCTGCTATCATTTCGACAAAATACGGTTCTAAATACAGAAAGGTGGATGATGGAGTTTATACGAATAGTGAACACGACTCTCAGTTTGTGAATTTAACTCTCCTCATTCAGATCCGGTGCGTGAAATTGGCATTTACCATGACTGTTAAGAAATCGCAAGGGCACAGTTTAAAAAAAAATTGGCTTATGTATAACATCGAAGGAAACAATATTTAATCATGGACTCTGTGACTCTGTCAAATTGCAGAAGCAAAGACGGAATAAAAATCCAGTGCAATTTATAGGAAAAGGTGACTTAAGAGCATTAGCTTTGAAGAGACCCGAAATTGAAATACAAATTAAAACTACATAATCCATGTTCTTTAAAAACTCAAACTCAGTGGCACAACAGCCCATGAGGGCCAGGGAGCTACTGTGCCCATCCCAGTATACTTGACTATTGGGCGCTGAGGTGCATGAGCAGATGTCCCGATCAAGTGGTCAGTCTGAAGCGAGACTCCCGTATTTAAGTCCGCAAGCACGCTTGGCACTCATTTATCGACCCACTGCATTAAGGATGAAAGGCTGAGTCGACTTTGTTCAGCCTTGGAATAGAACCCGGACAAGTGGTGTGGAAGCCTGATACGCCACCACTCGACGGCTGGGCCTTAATCCGTGTACATTACAGTTGTATAATTTGAGCAATGAGTATGTGACGAATCTTTACGGAAATTTTCCACTAATACTCTTAGGCGTCTTTGGGGATTGTAAATTCGCGTATATTTCCAATCAGCTCTAAAAGAAGAAAATGGGATATGCAAATCAAATAAGGTATTTAAGGAGAGCGTTGTAAGTTAGCATTAAGAAGGCGATTGAGCCAAGAGCAGTAGTGACGAGGTTAGGAAGATTCAAGTGGATTACGAGATTAGAGTATTGCTGTTATTATTCAGCGAAGTAACCTTACAAAGATTAATCTACCTGGAGAGTTTTACATTACAGCCAGGTGATATATTCTAACTTAGTCCCTCTGACCACAAGCGTTAATATATAATAAAGTTAGTTAAATTTTAATGAATGATAATAATTGAAGTTGCGTGTATTTCTCGGACCTCCTATTTCGGAAAACCCGTTCGATATTGAGCTTAGTACTTAATTAATTTAATATTTCGCAATTTAATTTAATAGTAAAGGTAAATTCTTTTGAAGTAGACATGTAGTTGAACATTTGTGTGTGTGTGATTAGAAGGTTGATAGTTGAACTAAGTGAATAAATATAATTTGTTATTCTGAAAATGGCGTCTGGTAATTCTTTGCCTCAATTCAATCTTTGTGTCCAGGGTGGAACCCAGGGGGTTCTCACAGTGGCGCCCAACGTCATAATAACCCTGAGTTTAGAGTTGGAACTAATTTTCGAATAATCCCCGAGCAATATTTTTCGGGGGTTGAAAACGTGACAGATTTTTTAGACAACATTGATAATAATTTAACATATTACGAGATACCCACACAACTGGCTTGTGCATATCTGAAGGGTCATCTCATGGGACGGTTACTAGATTGGTTTGATGTTTTAGTTTATAGGGTTGTAGAGGAAAAAGCGACAGATTACGCACACTTAAAACAAGCTTTGACGGAGCAATTCCCCGAGGTTCGAAATAGATTGGAGCTCGAAACGCGTTTCTATGCGTCGTACCAAAGTCACAACCAAAGACCTTCTGATTTTGTATATGAATTGTTAAAGATACACAAACAATTAAAACTAGACATGGTGGAGGAAAAACTGCTGGATCATGTTATCAGTCGGTTAGAACCTCAACTTTAGGTACGACACCCGCAGACCACGTCTAGCCTTCTACAAATAATTGATAAATACGAGGAGAGGTTTCTAAATAGAAGGATGAGGGGTTCGAGTCAGGAATTTTGAAACGCAATCCATAACGCGAGTAATCAATTCCCAAACAGGAATAGACAGGAAAATTGGCGGGATACCAGAGTTAACAACCGATACTCTGACAATAGCAGACCGCAGAGGGAATCCAACAGATTTGGAGGTCAAAGTGTTGGGGATAATCGGAGGTTCGATAGTCGACGCCGAAGGGGTCAATCTGATCATAGATTCAATAATCAAGGCGGTCGACAGGGTGGTTCGAGGAACGGTGCTTTCAGGGGTCAGAATGGTCAAGACAGGTATTTAAACTTTTAAGCGGTCGATGCGAGTCTGGGGGTGATCGATCGTAAAATACAGCAAATCCTCCTGATACGGAACAACGTACTATTAGGATTTCATCTTTAAGAATGACACCCGTAGATCTTCCTTGTGTTCCCATTCTTTTGAACGAAACATTCATCACAGCCTTGTGGGACACAGGAGCGGAGAAATCATTTATATCCGAAGAGGTCTACCGCAGATACTTTTCATATCGACCACGTCAAAAGACAAAAAGATAGAGTAGTGATGGCCCAAGGAGCCACGTGTTGTCACTTAGGTCGAGTCGAATTGCAGATTCGGATCCAAGATTTCCAGAAAACCTGGGAATTTCATATTCTTGACAATATTCAGTACCAATGCATTTTGGGCATAGACTTTATGAAAGATTCCAAATTAACTTTAGATTTCAATAAGAAATTTTTGGTCATTCCAGATGACCAAATTAAACTGTTGCCAATAGTGGAAAAGTCGGTCGAGATTGATCTATCCGATACAAAGCTAGGTGAAGGGCAAAAGCAAAAATTACAGGATTTAGTTAATAGTTTCAAGGGTCTATTTTCAGACCAACCTGGGTTAATTCATGTATTATATCATGAAATCGATACTGGGTACCAGGGGCCAGTACTGTCAAGACCCTATCATTATGATAGAGTCAAGCAGGGAATAATTGACTATCACATTGAAAAAATGTTACAGGAGGGTAAAATTTGGCTTATTCAGTCACCATACGCGTCACCGGTTGTATTAACGCGCAAAAATAATGGCCTTCCTCCAGATTCTCCAGAGACTTATCGATTCGTGATTGACTATCGCAAACTCAACGCAATCACTAAGTACCCGAAATACCCATTACCGTTGATAGATGACCTGATCACAAACATTCCGCACACACCTATGATGCCAACACTCGATTTAAAATCAGGTTACTTTCAATTGGCCATAAATCCTAGGGACATCCATAAAACCGCGTTTATAACACGAAATGGCACTTTTGCATTTCTCCGCATGCCATTTGGCCTTTCAGTGGCGGCGGCAAATTTTCAAAAGGCAATAGATATAATCCTAAAACCGGTTTTGGGGCGTTTTGTTAGTTGCTATACGGACGATGTAATCATTACGTCTCCATCATTTACTGAACACATAGATCATTTGAATCAGGTATTTACATTGTTGCGAGACGCAGGTCTAATACTAAATAAGGACAAATGTCACTTCACACGTGACAAATTGAAGTATTTAGGACTCATAATTAGTAAGGACGGAATTAAAACCGATGATAACAAGGTCAAAGCGATCACGGAAATGAAGCCACCTAAAAACAATAAGGAAGTGTCGAAATTTTTAGGGATGGCTGGTTGGTGACAAAAATTTATTCCAAATTATGCAGATATATGTGAACCATTATATAGGTTAAAGAAAAAGGGGGCAAAATTTAATTGGTCGACGAAAGCACAGGATTCTTTTGATAAAGTTAAGCGAGCATTAACACAGACGCCAGTTTTACAAATGCCGAAATTTCAGGAACAATTTAACTTATTTACGGATGCTAGTGGGGTCCGAATTGGTGCTGTGTTGAATCAAAATCACAGGCCTATTGCATTCGCGTCTAGAACCCTGAACAAGGCCGAAAGAAATTACACAGTTACGGAATGCGAGTGTTTGGCGGTGATATGGACGTTGGATATGTTTCGGACTTATTTTGGAACACTACCGGTGAAGGTCATAACAGATCATGCGGCGTTAACAAAACTCACGAATGGGAAAAACTTATCCAGTATGATTAGATGTGCGCTCAAGCTATCGGAGTTTAACATTGAATGGGAACATCGACCTGGTGCGCAGAACGTTGTCGCGGACGTATTGTCTAGGAATCCAGTAGACAAGGTGGAAGGATCACAAATCTCGCGCGCGGCTCTTCGAGCCTTAGCTTTGAACTCCAGGGAACAATTAATTCAAGAACAACGGGAATATCCTGAGTTAGGGCACATCTATCGTTATTTGAAAAATCCGGACGATGTTTCAGTTAATGCAACTGTATGCGAGGGTTGGTCCCAGGATTTTAAGTTAATTGATGGTTTACTCTTTTACGCGAGAGAGAGAAGTATTGTACAAGTCTTGGGGAACTCAGAGTATACATTCCTCAATCTCTTATCGAAGCAATAATGCACGAATTTCACGATCAGCCATTAGCAGGCCATTTAGGAAAGAAAAAGATGTATTTAAAATTACGGGATACGTGTTATTTTCCGTATATGAGGAAATATATATTTAAATATGTATCAACCTGTGACCGGTGTGAAAAATTTAATTATAAAAACGCACTACCAGCTGGTCGATTAATTCCGATGGTATCTAATTACCCAATGAAATCGTGACGTTAGACTTACTAGGCCCTACCCAGCATCCCGACCCGAAAGATATAGATTTATCTTGGTAATAACTGGCCACTTTACTGAGTGGAGTGAGCTTATACCTTTACGAAAAGCTTCGGCCCAGGCCATAGCTAAGGCCCTTTTTGAAAATTATATTTCACGATATGGAGCTCCTATTTCTTTGATCGTTGGGACCGATTCCTCCATGAGTTCTCTTTCGCGCTACGCACAGTAGTTAATGAAACTACGGGTAAAGCTCCGGCTGAGTTATTCTAAGGTAGAAAAATTCTAACACCTTTTCGTAAATTAGTAAGTGTAACGGATGGTGCAGAATATGTGGGAGGCAATATTGAAAAATTATTTGATGAGGTGAGGCAGAATATGCAGAAACATAATACGTGGGGGAAATATTATAATCGAAAAAGGAGAGAGGTTAACATCAAAGTCAATGAATTGGTATTGGTACAAACTCATTTTATTAGTGCTGCAGGTAGGAGAGTTTTCGGAAAGTTTATGCCTATATATAAGTTTGAAGGGGGGGGGTGCCTACAGAGTGTTGGAAGTTCGGAACAGCAATTTGACCATTTGGAAAAGGGGAAGAAGGGTCACAGTAAAAATTGACCAAGTGCGGATGTATCATCCAAGGCATTCAGACACAAACAGTTTTGATAGTATTAATGAGTAACTATATGAGGGAAAGGGATCTAGTAATTGATCGAATAGGTCGGTTTCGGGAAAGTCTAGACGTTCTAGAAAACCCTCGGTAATGAGAGTAAGAGTTGTAAATCGAATAAGGGAACGGCTGGATTGGACGATCTGAGATTTAAACGTAATAAAGAAGTAGTGTCAACTGGGGCAGTGGAGAGGTACGATAGAAAACGGCCCAAAATATGCAGGAAGCGATCTCTTCAAGGGTCCGAATATAAAGATACTAAAAGAAAAGCGCCTGTACTGCCCCATGGGCTAAAGAGAGGCGTTCCATCATCAATATCTTCTAGAACTCGTAAATATATCAGGAATAGTTCTAATAAACACCTTCACAGGGACCAGAGACACTTCCAGGTACATCCAATCAACGACAGATAAGGAGGTTCAGTTCATCTAAAGAAGAGAGCAGGCGAGGAGCAAGAGTACAGTCTAAAAGGGCCCAAGAGACCAGTACAACAGGTAACAAAGGACACAGTGCAGCTGAGGGGAGACCAGTCCGGTCTGGAAAGACAATAACAGTGAGACCTTGCCCGTATTACCTCAGGAGCCGCTTCAAGGAGCCCGAAGGACAACCAGAGGAGTAGAGGAGCACTGGGATCGACAGTCTATCGCAGAACAGCCTCAGGAGGAGCCTCAACATGGAAACCTTAGACGGAGGTCCGGCTGATATGAGCACATAGAAGACAAAGGAAAATCAGGTTGTATTGACCTTTTCGTTTTTCTTGCTGAGAAGCAGTCAGGTGTTCTTGCATAACCAAGTCAAGATTTTTTTAAAATATTTTATGTGTACAAGAGTTGACACTAAGTTGTGTGCATTTTTCAAGTAAGAAAAATGAACTCTAGTATATTAATATCTTTTCGAAAATGTGGAAACAATTGTTTTTGGACATTTGTTTGCAATTTCTGACTTGAAGGTTCTGCGGGAATATCCAGCACTGTTTGTTATATATATTGTAAATTGTATGTATATGTATATTTTTAATTCACATCTGGTGGCTTGGGACGCGGCGTAGTTAGGCAATGCTAACAATAACACTAACAAGAGCAGCACGCATGGTATGGGAGTTTTAAGGAGCCAGATGTATTAATTGATATATTATAAAATGATGTGTAAAATGTGAAAATGTATTTGTGCATACAGTTTATGTTTTTTTCTTCAGTAAATTTAAAGAGTTCTCATTTCAGGGTAGCTGACCCTGATCATTCTATAGAAAACACTGATTCGTCTGTAAATGAAGCAAGAATAAATATGTTAAACGTTTTAAGTAGTTAAGTAAAGCACACGGCCAGTTTTTTCCACACTTGTGGTTTTTTCCTCGGCCCATCGCCGGAATTGGGTGTGCTGTAGGGAATTCTAAACCTGTAAATGTCTACGTCCAACAATAAGCAATTTCAAACGGAGCTTGTGGTCGTCATTCTTTTCTTTCCCTTAGCGTAGGAAACTTCTTAAAGTAGCGGATAGTTAGATATATTAAATTCTTAAAGACTACGAATTAAGTTTGTTTTTTTAGAGTTTGTTACGTAATTTATTTCAGGCCATTTTAAACCTTCGAATAAATCCCGTTTTCTTCTTGGAGGGATTGTGACGAATCTTTACGGAAATTTTCCACTAATACTCTTAGGCGTCTTTGGGGATTGTAAATTCGCGTATATTTCCAATCAGCTCTAAAAGAAGAAAATGGGATATGCAAATCAAATAAGGTATTTAAGGAGAGCGTTGTAAGTTAGCATTAAGAAGGCGATTGAGCCAAGAGCAGTAGTGACGAGGTTAGGAAGATTCAAGTGGATTACGAGATTAGAGTATTGCTGCTATTATTCAGCGAAGTAGCCTTAGAAGGATTAATCTACCTGGAGAGATCGACATTACAGCCAGGTGATATATTCTAACTTAGTCCCTCTGACCACAAGCGTTAATATATAATAAAGTTAGTTATTTTAATGAATGATAATAATTGAAGTTGCGTGTATTTCGCGGACCTCCTATTTCGGAAAACCCGTTTGATATTGAGCTTAGTACTTAATTAATTTCATACTTCGTGATTTAATTTAATAGTAAAGGTAAATCCCTTTGACGTAGACATATAGTTGAATATTTGTGATTAGAAGGTTGATATTTAAAATAAGTGAATAAATATAATTTGTTATTCTGAAAATGGCATCTAGTAATTCTTTGCCTCAATTCAATCTTCGTGTCCAGGGTGGAACCCAGGGGGGTTCTCACAAGTATGTATAATTTTTACAATAGGGGTTGGACCGTCGTCAGGCGGACAGTCTCCTCCCCTTCCTTAGTTCCGTTAATAAACGATAAAAAAATAATTAATCCAACCCCTCCAATTTATTATATAAACCGATTTGTACATGAAAATTAGAATAATAGAGCAGAAAAGTTAACATACGATACTTGTTTTGTATCAGTTTTTTTAAGAAAAAAGGTAATTGGCTTATCATTAATTATTTTGCAAAAGGCTTAAAGATATTGATATAAATGCGGCTATTTTTGTTATGTAGTATCCACGCGCCCCTTCCATTTCTGAAAAATATTCTTGTCCCATCATAAACTTTTGTAATGCTCTTGTTTTAAAATAAATATTCGTTGCATGCACGCTTTTAAAATTCTAGTAAAAAAATATGATTCACACTGATAGTGCCGGCTGGGTGCCGTAGTTGATTTGTCGCTGGCCTTCTGTACCCAAGGTTGCTGGTTCAACCCCAGCCCAAGTCGGTGGATTTTCCTGATGCAGAAAATCGGCAACGGCCATGCCGTATGATTATACGGCATGAAAAAGATTCTTTGAGTGTCTGTTTGGATTGGATGCTCTCGGCAAAATTAAATTCCTAAGTACAATTTCACATCACCAGAGCTCAAGTGCCTCCTTCTGGGGAGGAAACTGGGAGTCAAAATTACGTGCGGCAATTGGTATCGCCTATATGGTGCCGCACTAAGAAGTGAAACCAGCTCCTGGGGAATGTACTAGGTCTGCAAAAGTAAAAAATATCAACCCGCAGCCCCATTAGAGAAAAAAAACACTGATAGTAGATGTATTGAAAGTTAAATAGTAAATTAAAATGTTTTTATTAAATTAAGATGACTGACCACGCGCGTTCGGAACCGGAATTTTGAAAAAGCATATAAAAATGAATAATTTTTTAATATTTCGAGTCAGAGAGAGAGAGAGTTGACGGAGAATATACATATGAAATTGTTTTAAAGATACTATTACAAGAAAAATTATTTAATTGGAATTTTTTTGTCAAAAATGAAGAAAAAAAGAAAAAAATGCCATACTCTTTCAAAACATTTTCCTTTTATGGAAAATGCTATTATACTAACAATATTTTCCCTATATATAGCTAGGACTTTTATACAAGGCTTGAACTGGGATTTTTGAAAAATTAATATTATTTTCAGAATTAGATCCATTGAAATAATCGGTGTGTTTCGTCAATATTTGAGTGGACTGTAAACTGGTTAAAGAATAACAAATCAGTCTTTCGCAACGCTAAGCCTACTTTATTTGTGCACCCGCTTCGGATAAGGTACAGCTCAACAATCTACTTTTACAAATTTTTTGCAGATGGCGCTACAGTGCGCTGATGACGTAACATTCCACCCGGCGTTGAAATATACATTTCAAAAAATTTACTTAAAAAATACAATTTGCTATATAAAGTTTACAAATGCCTAAATGAATTAAGTACAAATAAACACAGCATTCTAAAATGAGAAAAAAAACACAATATTCAAAAATAGAAAAAATACAATATTCTATAAGAATATAATATACTTCACATTACAATTTAATTTATATGATAATTTTCTATTGGTAAGATAAATATTTTTGAGATAGAACGTGTGAGAACCCCCGTAGCAGTTTTTAGTCTAACGACTCTGACCTTACCGTCAGTTCCATAAATAACCTCCAAGATTCTTGCCATTGCCCATTTGCAGGAAGGCAAATCATTTTCCTTTAAAAGCACTAAACACCCAACGGCAGCATTATTTTTTTCGAACTGCCACTTGTTTCTCTGCTGTAAATGATTAAGATAATCATTTTTCCAGCGTTTTCAAATACTAGTTTGTAAACAATTGTTGTATACTGCCACCTAGATAGTCTATTATCTGAAATATCTAAAATTGCGGGCTCATGTATTGCACTGATAGGTCGACCAATTATAAAGTGTCCAGGAGTTAAAACTTCATATTCATTGATATTATCTGACAATAGGACTAATGGACGTGAATTAAGTATACCTTCAATTTGAATTATTATTGTCTCGAATTCTTCGGAAGTTATTTTACTATTAAATAAAGTTCTATAGAGATGGTGTTTGAATGATTTTACCCCTGCCTCCCACAAACCCCCGAAATTAGGAGAGCGAGGTGGGATAAATTTCCACTGGATAGCTTCTGAAGCAAAATAATTTGATAATGTCTCGTTTTTGTTACAAATTAATTTTATGAAACGATTTAATTCTGCAGCTGCGCCTTTAAAATTAGTTGCGTTATCGGACATTAATGTAGAAATGCGGCCTCTGCGGGCACATAGCCTCTTCAAAGCTGCAATAAATGCCTCAGTTGTTAAATCAGTCACTCACTAGCCTTTGTAGACAAGCATACAAAAATCGCAACATAAACTTTTGAAAATATCCCCTTTCTCTGATTTTTAAATTTTATTTGAAAAGGTCCGCAAAAATCCACCCGAGTTTAAAAATGGCGCACTTGGAGTTACTCTCTCTCTGATGGTAGATTTCCCATTATTTGATCTACCCCAATAGGCTTCTGTCTAAAGCATGCAATGTAATCATGAACTGTTTTTCGTGCAATACCCTTGCCATTAATGGGCCAAAACTGCATTCTAATTTGATGTACTAAACCTTGAGCACCAATATGAAAAAAACTTCTTATGCATATGCACAAAAAGTAATTTAGTAAATTTATGTTTACTAAGTATAATTATTTGGTGTTTTGCTTCAAATGGTAAATCAGCATTACTAAGCCTTCCACCAACTCTGAGTAAAGAATTCTCATCTAAGAAAGTATCTAAAACATTTAACTTACTTGTTTTTGAAACACCTTTACCTTTTTTCAAGCCATCGATTTCTGCTTTAAACTCACTTAATTGTGCTATTTTAGCTAAAGATTCCGTACTCCTCTTTATTTCATCTGAAGTTAAATACTTGTCCTTATTACAAGACTCCTTAGCTTTAATGTTATTAATGAACCTAAAAATAAAGCTAAAATTTCTAATTAATTTTATGAAATTATTTGTAACATTAAAGAGTTCATAAAAATTTGAAGAATACTCAGTAATTGAAAGAGTCACAGCACATTTTAGTTCATCTCTGTAAAAAGGATCAGGAAAAAGCTGATTGTCCTCGTATTCATCAGTTTGTAAATCTGGACCCGAGAACCACATTTCGTTCTTTAAAAGTTCATCTACATTGCAGCCTCTAGAAATTAAGTCGGCAGGATTGTTCTTGGAGCTCACATGTTTCCAATGACAGTCTTTTGAAAGTGTTTGGATCTCCGCCACCCTGTTGCTGACAAATGTTTTGAGTTTATGAGGTTCAGTCTTTATCCACGCTAAAGCAATCGTTGAGTCCGTCCTCATCCAAATTTTATGAATAGGTAATTGAAGAATTGGCACAACCTTTCTGACTAATCTCGATAGTATTAAAGCTGCAGACAGTTCTAACCTCGGTATGGTGAGTGTTTTCAAAAGAGCCACTCTGGACTTGCTGCATAATAATCTAGTTTGAGACTGTCCAGATTCGTTGAAACATTTCATGTAGACCACAGCAGCATAGGCACGTTCTGATGCATCGGAAAAGCCATGTATTTCAATCCGTATTGTTGCAGGAAGTAGAATGCACCTTAGGATTTTGAAGTTATTTACTTTCGATAATTTTTGGTAGAAGTTCTTCCACTCTTCCATTGCATCTGGTTGTAGCTGTTCACTCCAATCTAATTTTATTTTCGCAAGTTCTTGGATGAATATCTTAGCCTTCGTAACAATGGGTCCAATCAGGCCCAAAGGGTTATAGAGCCTTGCAATTTCTGAAAGCACGTCTCTTTTTGAGAAGTTGACTTTGTCACTAATCTTTACTTTGTATGTGAGACAATCCACCTTTGGATCCCATAGCATACCTAATGTTTTCACTGGAGCATCCTGAAATTCCTTATCAAACACATAGGAAGATGCAGATAAATCTTTCAACAGTTCTGTGCTATTTGACACCCAATTGTGTAGCTCAAAACCACCTCTCAGTAATAGTTGAGATAATCTGGTTTGGAGTTTTTTAGCATCCTCTAATGTAGACTCCTCAGAAAGAATATCATCCATATAACTATCATTGCAAATCACATCTGCTGCGTCAGAAAATTCCGCTTTTTCTTCATCTGCTATGGCCTTTAAGGTCCTGGTAGCTAAAAATGGTGCAGAAACTGTTCCATAGGTTACGGTAGCTAGTTTGTATGTCTTGACTGGAGCATCTGCACTAGTCTTCCACATAATTTGTTGTAAATACCTTTGATTAGGATCAGCAAGTATCTGCCTGTACATTTTTTTAATATCTGCACTAAACGCGTACTCGTGTTTTCTAAATCTACTGACTATGGAAAAGAGATCTTGTTGAATAATTCCTCCGTTTAGTAAAATGGAGTTTAGAAAAAAAAACCTTGTTGTTTTTGCACTTGCATCGAAGACAACTCTCAATGGAGTGGATGTCTTCTCTTGTTTGTATACGGAATGATGAGGAATGTAATAGTTAATCTTATCTGTTTCATTTTTAATCTCCTCCATATGGCCTAAAAGTTCATATTCATTCATAAATTCTTTATACAAAGTTCCCATTGTATTGTTTTTGTTTAATTTTTCCCAAATACCATTTAGTCGTTTGATCGCATTCTCTTTGGAATATCCTAATAATGTTTCTGCATTTTCCTTTATGGGTAACCGAACTATAAATCTTCCCGTTTTATCTCTTTTATAGGTACTAACAAAATGTTCCTCACAATAAATTTCCTCTTCACTTTTTGTTATTTCCTTAGAATCATCTGGAAGTGATTCCAGTTCAAAGAATTTCTTTACTGTTATATCTAAGCTTGGTTCACTTATTAAACAACAATTGGCTTGTTGTGACTGAGGAAGGGTACCTGTGACTAAATAGCCAAATTTTGTATTTTGTAAAATTACATTTCCCTCCTGCAAATAATGTTGTTCTGGATTTAAAATTTCAAACAATAGTTCACTTCCTATCAATATGTCTATTTGACCTGGCATATGGAAATTAGAATCAGCCAGCTCAATTGAAGCTGGAATATTTAAATCCGATATATTTAATTTCGATACAGGAATTATAGGTAAAAGTGAATCGGTAATTTAGGTAAAAGTGAAGATTGTACATTGCGTGCAAAAGTATAATCCCGATTTGAAACTTCCAATATTTGCTGAATACTTCGAGGATTGCGTAATTCCGTTAATGCCTGTTATAGATTGGTTTGCAGACCTAAATTTAAATCCCAACTTTCTTGTTATGTCTTCTCTCATAACGCATAGACGCATTATCTAATAATCCTCTTAACTTAATTCTATATCCATCAGCACTTTTAACGAAAATCATGAATGTATTTAATAAAACAAATTTATTTCCATAAGTCAAAACAGCAACTTCTAGCCGACCTTCAAACCGAGTAGGATTCGAATTGGTCTCTTTCCCCCTTTCCCCCTACAGTGTGATTTTTAACTGCAGAGCAAAGTTCATCAGAATAGTGAAGCAATGAATTATGTAATCCTTTGCAACCACTAACTGTGCATTTGTATTTAGACATGCAGGCACCAGAATGAAGTCTGAGGCAATTTATACAAAGTTTGTTATTGCTAACAAATTTCTTTCTGCACTCCACAGACATATTTTGAAATGCAATACATTTATAAAGAGGATGAGAATTTCGACATAGAATACAAGGTTTAACAGTTATTTTTTTTTACTATTAACTACCAGCGATTTGGCTTTAGTTGACATTGCAGTATTTTATGGATCATTTTATTACTAGGAATGCGAGTATTGTTTTCTAACACGGCACTTCTCTTTTCTAAAAATTTCATAATAGAATCAAATGTTGGAACTTCTGCTGTTTTCAACGAAAGTTCGAATTGTTTTCTAGATTCTTTGTCAATTTTTTGAAGAATTTATATTTATTAAAATTATATCTGATAGATCATTCTGCTCATATTTCAAAACTTTAAGTGATCTAATGTTTTTATTGATACAATCCATTAAAGCGCGCAGTTCTTTGGCTGAGATTCGCTATAAATTTTTTCATAATTAATTATCTCAAGGAGAAGAGAATCTATCAACTGCCGTTTGTTCTCTCTGTTGTCTCGATCCGTTGATTTATATCTTCAATGTCCAGCTGAATGATTTCCAAGCTTTCGAAAGTTTCTATTTCACAACAATCCTCAGCTATTTTATCTAGATTTATCTGTAATTGCTCAATTTTTTTGAGTTTAATTTCGATTTCAGTGACACTAGTTCATTTGATTGAATCTTTTAAGCGATTCAATTTCTCTTCAGTAGCTACGTTGGAGTTATTTTTATTTTCTGATTTTTTACCCATTTTCTTTGGCTTAGTAGGACCAATGTTTCGTCGATATTTGAGTGGACAGTAAACTGGTTAAAGAATAAAAAATCAGTCTTTCGCAACGCTAAGCCTACTTTAATCGTGCACCCGCTTTTGATGGGGTACAGCTCAACAATCTACTTTTACAAATTTTTTACAGATGGCGCTACAGTGCGCTGATGACGTAACACGGTGTTGTATTAAAATTTCTCTAATTTGATATATTAAAGTTGGAATAAATAAACTGCTAAATTATATACATTTCAAAAATCCCAGTTCAAGCTCTGTACAGAAATCTTAGCTATATATAGGCAAAATATATTTTTATGGAAGCATTTTTTCATACAAAGATAATGTTTTGAAAACGCGTCATTCTTTCTTCAAATTGTGCCGAAAAATTGTGTTTACACTCTATAACAAAAAAAAACGACGTAAAAGAAAGAGTTGCCCGATTGTAATGAAATTTCTTATGCGAAGACTTTTGTACCGAACATGTGGCCGCGGTAGCCGAGTGGTATAGGTATCGGATCGTGACTTGCCTTGTCATGAGTTCGAGCCCAGTACCACTAAACACCCGCCGTGTAGGGCAGCGATGCACGTTAAATCTGTCGAGAGCTGAAACGTTCTCCCATAGGTGTGGTGTGGTAGTTAGGAGAGGGGTGCCAGCTCAGGTGTCGTCCACGTCACTTGACCATGGTTCAAAATTACGTGGTCCGTCGCCAAAAGCCCTCGTGTAGCTGAACAGTGCGACGTTAATATTCAATCAATCAATCAATTTGTACCGAACATGCAAATAATTAAAATTTGGTGTCCAACGAATGCATAGTGGGAGCTACAGCGCATCGGAACTGCGTACTCAGCAGGTGTCTGCAAGAAGCGATTTTCAATATGAATGTCAAAATTTCTGTTGCATTGCGATTTAGGAAACCTTCCAACGACCGAAAAAAATTATTGGCGCAGGGTTCGAGCTCATTACAAGCAACTGTCTGAGCTTGAAAGAGGTCGTATCATTGGATTGAAATAGGCAATTTAAGCAAATTGGAGAATCGCTCGCCATATGCGTCGAAGCGATGTGGCCATTAGAAGATGCTGACAAGAATGGGTGGACAGTGACAAATTTCAGCGTCATGATGGTAGCGGTCGACCTAGGACCACAGCAGATCGGGAAGACAAATTGACTGTCAGATCAACTGTCACAGTGCCTGATTCGTCGTTATCCTCCATCAGACGTGCGACCCACACCTGAGTGTCCACCATGACCTCTGATTAAGCGAAATTTACGCTCGTACCAACCGCTACGCTAAATGCCATTCACGCCTGCAAATTGTTGAGCTAGATTACATTGGTGCTTGAATTGATAAGGTCAGAATCATGCTGACTGGAGACGTATAGTGCTTAGTGACGAATACCGTTTCCATCTGTGTCCTGATGATAATCAAAGACGTGACAGGAGACTCCCAGGGCAGCGTGGCGATCCTGCGTTCACTATTGCACGCCACAAAGGCCCGCAACTAGAAGTTGTGGTTTGGGGCGCAATTTCTTTTGAAAGCCGAACCACTTTGGTCATCATTAGAGGCCCATTTACAGCTCAACGGTGCGTCGACGACATTCTGAGAACTACTTTGCTACCGTTCCTTTTGCAGTACCTTGGCCTTATTTTTCAGAAGATAATGCCAGACAACACGCGGCACGTGTTGCTATGAACTGTCTTACAGCTTGTCTAACACTTCCTTGGCCATCAAGATCGCCAGATCTCTCTTCAATAGAGCCTGTCTGGGATATGATGGGAAGCCGACTGCATCTACCATGGAATGTTGATATCCTGGTCCAATGATTGGAGTAAATTTGGCAAGAAATACCGCAGGTGCTTTATCACTCTATGCCATGTCGTGAGGCAGCTTGCATCCAGGCTAGAGATGGGTCAACACCTTATTGAGCTCGTTACTTTGTAACTATGTAACTCTGAAATAAATCATTCAATTTTTTTTGAAATTTTAATCATTAGCTATTCCGTACATAATCTTTCTACCCACCAATTTTTGTCGTTATCAGGCAACTCGTTCTTGGTGCGTAGTTCTTTGTTTTGTTTTAGAGTGTAAATAATTTTTCCTGTAATAATACTTTAAAACAGTTTTATATGCGTTTTCTAAATCAACTGACGCTGAATATCAAAAAATTATTCATTTATATACCTTGACAAAATCACTGCTCCGAACACAGTCAACAAAAAGTGACCCTTAGTAAATCTGCAATGTCTAATACAATTTAATTATTTTCGTTGTGGAATTATCTCTTAAATTATATTTAGCATACAGATATTAATATAATATATATTCTCAATTTTTAACAAAAAAAATATTTTTTTACTACTTTAAGGTATCTGCTTACGGTAGGAGACAAATTTTCTAAAATGCTATAAATAATTTTATGTTATTTTGTTGGCGCTTATATCTTAAGGTATCCGACTACGTTCGGAACCATGATTTTAAAAAAGCGCATAAACTGATTATTTTCATGATATTTAGGGCCACTTAGATTAGAATACTTGTATAAAATTGCTTTAAGGACATTATGACAATATATATATAAAGTAAAGACTTCTCCAGAGAGTCTGAACTAGGAGTTTTGAAAAATCCACATTATTTTCAGAGTTACTACCAATTGAAATCATAATCGGCGTTTTTTTCTTAAAATTTCTGCCTTCTGTTGTAGTAAAATATGGATAAATCCACTTCTAAGTTATATGTTTCAAAAATTCTAATTAAGCCTCTGTACAGAGGCCTGAGCTATTTACAGGCAAAATATTATTATAATAGAAGCATTTTTCATAACAGGAGAATGTTTTGAAAATGGGTCATTCTATGTTCATTTTTTGTCAAAATATTGTACATACTTAAAAATTTTTTATTGTTATAATATTCTTAAAACAATTTTATATACGTTTTCTAATCTGTGACACTAAATATCATAAATATTATCCATTTATACGCTTTTGCAAAATCACGGTTCCGAACGTAGTCGGATACCTTAAATGATAAATTACTCTTAACAAAATGTACCAATCAGGAAATGATATGACAATTTAAATTTATTAAAATGAGGTATTTTAGGTAAAATTTCATAAAGATTATACCGAAATTCAAAACACTCAACATAGAATTCAAAGCCATATATTAAAAAAAAAAACTTTTTAAACGTTTTTCGACACGGTTATAAAGGCAATGAACTAAAATCTAAAATATATTTACAATTACTAAAATGTAATGGCTCGTTGTCCATTTTCTTGTAAAAAATTTTTTAAAAAATGCATGGTAATCGTAACAATAAGCTGTTAAAATAATAAGAAATAACTGTTGATGTTAGAGCTAAATCCTTAGTTCATTCTTTTCATACTTTAGATAGCATGAAAAAAATATGAAAGAAATATATATTCATAAGTTTTTGAGGTATCAGGTTTTAAATAACATAATTTTGACAAAAAAAAACCCCGTTTTTTTATAATAGGCATTTTACGTGTTTCGATTCTTATTTTACTAAAATAATACTTAATATCAAATATTTAAAATACGCCTCTTTTATAGTATAGACCGTTCCTCGTTCTCCATATTATTAATTTTTCTTTCTGGCTGCTCAATTTTTTCCCCTAAAAAAATGCAAAGATAAAAAAATGTTTGAGTTTCATTCAAGAATTGATTCAGAAACGTGTGCGGAATACCTTTTTACTGAACCGAGAAGCCTTTCTGTGGTATATATATAGTTTTGCTGCCAAAATGAAAAAACACATTATGGAGAAGATGACTACACCTATTGATGACTTTATAGCACAAAGAGTAACATATATCACTAATTCATTCGTAGAAAAATGAATTAGTTGTAATTATTAACCCATTATATATTTTTTCGTCGAATTTTTAGCGGGCTTGTCCTTATTTACTTTTTTTTAATCAGATACATTTTCTTGTTTGTGCAAATTAAAACATGCCCAAACATGTCCTATTTTCAGACCAAGAGTTCGTATAGGGCAGGGGTGTCCAACCCATGGCCCGCCTTGAATAATTTTGCGGCCCGCGAGATTCTTTACAAAATTCGACTATTTTGTACAATATTTTTTGTTTAAAAGGGGGGTTGTAATAAATGAATCCCCCATAACTGTTATTATTTTATCACGTTGCTTCTGTTACTGCGAATCTCTTTTTCTTTTCTAAATTGAAATTTATCAAACATAAATCGAGCTCAAACTTAACGCACGAAAATCTGCAACATCAATTACGATACACAAATACACATGCACTGAGATCGACTTGCAAAAACTAAGTGAAAGAGTTGAGAAACAGATATCTCACTAATTAAATAAATTAAACATCATTTAATCATTGCATTATTATTATTTATGCGGTCTATGTTTGTATACATGAAAAACAATGAAAACAATAATAATATATCAGTCCGTTTTAAATTTTCATTCCAAAAAATGTTTGTAATGGATCCAAATCTATTATAAAGATATATGTTTTTTATATGCGCCCCGCAGGATTGTGAAGTTCTTCCGAAGAGACCCGCGAGGTCATTTGAGTTGGCCACCCCTGGTATGGAGGAGGGAGAAAAAGGGGAAAGGGAAATTTTCCGAGAGATTGAATGTGAGTGAATTCTCGTCGCAAATTCTCCAAGGACAAGCTCGGAAATGTAAGCATAAGGAAGGGGAAAGAATGAGAAAATAGAAAATCTTCCACACCTGTCCTCTGAAGTTATATGTATTGTGCGTTGAGACGAATGCTCTGAAGCAGTGCTCCACAACCTTTTTATCGCTGCGGACCAGTCAACGTTTGTAAATTTTACCATGGCCCGCTGAGGGGGAGGATGTTGATTGCTTATATTTTAGACTGTTTTGATTCAATAATTTTAATTTAATTGTATTTAATCGTGACTTCTCTGAATAAAACATAGCTATACCAAAAAATGAATATAAAGTGATTTAACAAGGAATATTAAGTGATTTTCATAAAATGTAGCCCAAACCTAAGAAAAATATACCACAGTAAATAAAAGAAATAATTTAAGGTTTCTTGTGTGGACCGGTAGTATTTAGTCCACGGACCGGGGGTTGCGGAACACTGCTCTAAAGAATTTTCACCTCCTTTCTGTCCGGTAGAAAAATAAATGAAGTTTTAGCGTTTCCCCTTGAGTTTTATAGGTGCTGAACTGCTTTAAAATGTATCCAGGCATTGCGTGATACACTGTCGCTTTTACCTATTGATCAACATCACCGTTATTAATTTTGTAAAAAAACAACAACAATGAATATCATAACAATTATAAAAATAATGTATAAAATTTTACTGCTATTTGTCAGATATATGGACGCGAAAGTTTACACTTCATAGTGGTTGAAAGGGGGTGAATATTACACAAAAACCACGCACGATTCACGTACGCACACACAAAATGAATTTTAAACAGACCTCAGTTTAACGAAGTCGCTTAATCCCGAAAAAAAGTTTATGTGGAATATTCATTAAATAGGCGTTCGTCTTTTCATATAACTTATAAATTGAATAAAATAAGTTTTAAATTTGTAAACACTATATATTATTAAAGGAAGTAATTACTAACACTTTTAGTAAATGAATATCTATTAATTCCATGTATTTTGTCCCTCAAAAAGAAGTCTACAAGGGAAACAAAAGAAAAAAAGTCCCGGAATACTTTGTATTTTTACCTTTAAAAAAATAATTTGTATTAAAATTAATAAATTTTAATATTTTTTTAATTTTAAAATTACAAGTAATTTTAAACATGCGTCTTTTATAACCATCAATTTTAAGCATACATTACCACACGCGTCCACAAATTTAATTATTGATAAAATCTTAATTTTGATTTTGTTTGAAAAAATACGGCAATTTTATTGCTGTCGGTGAGTTAAGCACCTGATAAAACCAGCTCAAGGACATTAATTACTACAAAATGTGTAAAAAAAGATAGAATAATTTGAAATGTCCAGAGATATTTTTAAAAAATTGGGAGGGAAAAAAAATTCGAATTGCAAGACAAAGAGTTCGTTAAATGGAAAACGCACTTCGCGCTATTTGTAGGTTATTTTACGAAGAAAATAGTCAAGTGCTCTTGGTTCTAGGAAAAAGTTCCCAAAACAGAGGTTCGTAAAATGGAGATCCAACTGTATTTATTATTTAATTCTCTAATTTTCATTTATATTTTAATTCTTAATCCTTCAGTTTTCATGTTTGGACAATGATTATTCTTTTGTTATTTTTGGAGATTTATATCGCCCACGATTGCCAGGTAACGAACCGCCCATGATTGCATGGTAACGAACTCGGGGTTGTCGTTGTTATTGTCGCATTATGCCACTAAAGGCCCGTCGCATAGTGGAGCTGATGCATATCAAATCTATTATGTTCGCGTTGGTGTGGTGTGAAATTCTGGAGAATGGTGTGCTAGTTTAGGTAAAGTCTCAATAATTAACTGTAGCTTAAAATTATTTCGTCCTTTGTCACTAGCCTTAGAATTATAACGTTAATAATCAATTGTAAAGCTTAACAAAGCATACAGTTAATATTTAATATCTGCCCTCCAGCCATTTTTCGTAATTACGAATAAAACTCCTTACTTTTACAAATAAAACTCATTTTTTTAAAACAGCAAATATTGTTTTGCTAATTGAACAAAACTTCTTGTAATTCAGAAATTATTATACTTTTTTCCTCTAAGAATGTACTGTTTTCTTAAAATTTTTTTTTAAGTATATCAGTTTTGAATAATAACGAAACATATAATTTAAAAATGTGGCATTCAAAATATACCGCACATTCCAACGTATTACGTGTACCAGTGTATGACGCACAACAATTCTTTCAAACTGCATTTTATCAGTTTTAGGTATATTCACCGTATAACAAGCCCCTGTTTACAAAGAAATCTATGCAAGGCTCTATTTTTGAAGTCATTTGCTCAAAGTATTTGGTCAAGCTTTTGAACAATGCAATATACTTTTAGAAATAAAAATTTAAAAAGTGCACGAGAAGAGGTGTTAGAAGAATGGGTTGATAGAAGGTGAAATCACTTACAAAAAAAAAGGCCAAATGTGTCATGCCAATCTAGAAACAGTGTGAGTGGATAAAACAAGTTTGGACTGAAATTAAACGAGGCATAATTTAAAAGCCATTTATTTTTTTTAAAAAAAGAAGAAAAATGTAGTATATGTAATAATCCAGATCATTTCTACTCAACCTGCGATCCGCCAGCCATTTTTGAGGGACCCGGTAATGGCCCTTTGCACTAAGAAATTCAATTATTGGAGAACAATGTACAAAAAATTTAACAGGAAATTTTATCAGTCAAGCAATCAAATCTATCAATTTTGCTATCAACTGTTTTTTTTAATAGTAAAATGTAAGTGATGTCGTTGGTTGAGTTCGAATAACAGCCAGAGATGTGTAGATGGTAGATATGTCTATAAAGAGTGTTTTTTTTCCAGGTATAGAAGTTTAAGTTGGCATTACTTCCGAAGATGGCGACCGATTTAACAGCTGTCAAGTGATTTATTCTCAGTTTGGTTTGGCAATTCATCAAAACGATCATCAAGCAAGGCGTAGATTCGTCGAATGGGCCCCAAACGAGATTGCCGTTGTTCCCGATTTTCATAAGCGAATTTTGTTTAGCGATGAAGCGCACTTCTGGTTGAATGGCATTGGATGAATTCCAAAATAAGCCTAATACTTTGGAACTTTCATTAAAATCTTTGGAAAATTCAACTCGTGTATCATGAGAACTATGTTCTGAAAATTGAGCGAGAAATTCGGTGGAATTAGAATTCCATTTTCTTAAATGAAATCCGCGAGTACTCAAAACATGAGCAATGTCCTTGCAAATGGAGATTGCGTTATTTGGCGTATCTGTTCCTGATAGTAAATCATCCATATAAATATCTTCCTGTAAAACTCGGGAGAGGTTGGAATTATCTTTATTAACGAGAGCGATTTGCTTAATGCACCTAGTGGCCAAAAAGGAAGCTGAGGCTAAACCGTAGGTGACAGTTTTTAGTTTGTATGTGCAAATGTTTTCATTAGAGTTATTTCTCCAAAGAATTTGTTGGTATTTCTGATCTTCATCAGCTACTAAAATTTGACGATACATTTTTCAATGTCCGCCGTAAATACAATTTTAGGAATTCTAAAATTAAGCAATATTTCAAAAATATCCCTTTGTAATTTGGGACCTACGCCTAGCAGAGAATTTAAAGACGCACCATTTGTCGTTTTGAAAGAGAGAGAGAGAGAGATGCGTCAAAAACTACTCTTAACTTTGTTGTAGTGCTGGATGGCTTGATAACGGCGTGATGCGGTAAAAAATTCTGATCTTTGGAAGTAAAGGATCTGGAATTTACTAAGCTCATGTGACCTATCGATTCGTATTCGTTCATGAATTCTTTGTATTGTTTTTCAAAATCTGGGTTATTTTTAAATTTCCGCTCCATTGCTAATAAGCGAGAAATTGCTGCGGGTTTTGAGTCTCCCAATTCTGAATTTGATTTATAAAATGGGAGTTTTACAACAAAGCGTCCATCGGAATTACATGCATAAGTATTTTGAAAATGTGTTTCCACAAACTGCTCTTCAGAAGTTAGTATTTTATCTTTTACGTTAGGAATTTCTTCTAATTCCCAAAATTGCTTTAATTGATTGTCAATATTTGTACCATTAATGTGAAGATTTAGCATTGAATTTGAGTTTAAAGAATCAGTTAATTTGCCTGAAATTAGGAAACCAAAAATGGAATTTTGAGCGATTAAATTACTTTGAGAGCAAGTAATTTGCCCAGGAACCAAATAGAAAAAAAGTAGTCAGATCCGAGAATCATATCGATATTGTTTGGGATAAAAAATTTCAGATCCGCTAAGCAGGCATTTTTAAATGAGAGAAATCTGCTTCATTTATTTTTTCTGTTGCTAACGGAGCAGTAGTTTTTCCAAAACATATGCTTTAACTGGTAGTTTGACCTTGGGGTCATGTAACGATACTAAATCTATTTCAACACACCCTTTAGTCATCGCGATTTTAGAATCTTGCAATCTTTTTATTTGAAATCTAGCGTTTTTTCTTTTCAGACCTAGCAGTTTTAAACATTTTTCAGAAATAAATGTTGATTCACTTCCGCTGTCCGTCATATCTCGAACTTGACAGTTCTCCCCCAAACTATTTTTAATGTTAATGCTTAAAGTTGGTAATAAAGAAAATATGTTTGTGTAGAGTTCACGGAAGCTGTAACTTCTTTCTTTTGATTAGTATCATTTCCTGCCAGGTTTTCAGGTTTTGACCTTCAGCACGATGAGATTTATTTGCTGACATTACGTAATTTTTAAAATTATTATCATGTAATAGCGAACGATGCTTTTTCTTACAAGTGGCAAGTAAAAGTTGAATTACAGTGTGACTCAGTATGCCTATCAGATAAACATTTCATACAAAATTTTTGTTTATTAACAAGTTGTTTGCGCTCTTTAACATAACATTTCTTTAAATTTAGAACATTTGAAAACAAGATGAATCATTTTACAACAAGAACATTTTAAACTATTGTTAAATTTCGATTTATTAATATAAGGTTGTTTTTCATAAGTAAAATTTTCATTATATAGTTCTAAGTATTCACATCTGTTATTTAAGAATTCTATAAATGCTTCAAATGTGGGGAAATCAATATTATTTGAGAATTGCGCCCATTCTTGGCGCGTTTTAGGATCAACCTTTTATAACAAAATGTAAATCAACCATACATCTCTAGACTCTGCTTTAGTATCAATAGATTTAAGACCTCTAATTACTTCGTCGGAAGTATCTGCTATGCTGCGTAAGTTGCTAGAGTTAGTAACATTAAAATAAGGTTGTTCCATGAATGTTTAAATAAGTGAAAAAATGATTTGCTTCTTTTTATCATAACGAGCTAATAATTTTTCCCAAGCCTCGTTATAAGCAGTTTACGTTATAGGAACATGCTTAATTATGTTTGCTGGTTCTAACAGCAATAAACCT
>BMAU01017703.1:105000-120000 GCA_019973935.1 Trichonephila clavipes
GACATTTTACGCTAAAAAAATTATTTTGCTGTTTTCTGTTTGGTCCATTCAATTGCGGGTTACAGGGTGTTAAAAATAGAAGTCAACAAAGAGAGAATTCGGTACATTTTACAGTTTTTCTTTGATAAAGGCGAAAGTGCAAGCAAAGTGGTTGAAATTCTGAAAATCTCAAAATCCTAAATTAAACAACGTGGGATGCATTGAAGGCTTAGATAATCTTAAAAATATTTAGTTTCCCAAAGATCTGATGATATCTGTCGATTCAGGTAAAACACTTGCTAGAGATTTAGCTATTGATCCCGAATTCCCCATCTCGTAGCTCAGGAAAAAGGTATATTTATTTGTTTATGAGGGGATTGATGAACCAGCTTCAAATTCATTCCAGCAATTCGCGATCTCTTCAGCAAATGGACGATTTACCTTATTATCTGATTGCTATTCAATATTCTGCTTTCTGTATGAGTTTCACATTTCTAATGATGAAAGCCTGCATGAACTTAGATATTAAACTACTAGTATAAGAGGAAGTATTGTGAAAGGTATAGAGAGTATACAACTCTTTAATAAAATAACTTCATTCAGATATTCTTCCTGATAAAAAAACAACCAATTGATATAGTAGAAATTATAGTAAAAAAGGATCTCATTCTCTGTTTTCTAAATTTTGCTCTATCAATAAGAATTTTTTAAATCTTACCTGTTTCTGTGGCTTCAGGTGAAAGAAGCTTCAGTGAATTAAACATTATTAAAAATTACTTGAGAAATCATATGACACTAGAAAAGCTTTTACATTTGACCATCTTCTCTATTGAATCCGAAATCTCTGAAAAAAATGGATTTCACAGAAATTGTAGATAAGCTTGCTTCTCAGAAGGCCAGAAAAGTTATTTTATGTTAATTATTTGGTAGTGTTTGTAGAAGGACTGATTTACACTGATGTTCAAAATTTAGAAAATTTGACAATTTTCTCGAATACCCTGAAACAAATTGAATGAATTAAAAAATACTCTTTTGAAACGAAGATGAAAATCTTGTACGGCAAATATGTAAGCATATACGTATGTGTGGATGGAGTTAGTCGAGGAAAAGGAATTATTAGTGCGCGTACCGAAATCCGCATTTCGTTCGCTGGCACACCTCGCCAAATTTGTTGGTGTTTTTCGCAGCAATCAGTCAAATCAAAATTCACACAGTAAAAATGAGTTACCACCAACGTGTGTGTTTAGATGACTGAATGAGGGGCGGATTGGGGGTAGACAAATGGCAGGGAAGTCTCAGATCAGGATTTGTAGATATATATATATATAATTCCTTTTAACACTCAGCATTGTATTCAACTTAAGGAAATAGTTTCAGGATACCGGATCCATCGAGAGAAAGCCTGGCCAAAGTTGTTCAAGAGCCCCGACGTCCAGAGAAGATCGCCATTTGTCCATTGTAGTGGAGATAGGAATGCTACAGCTTCTAAACAATCTCGTGAACTGCATACGGCCACAGAACCGGAGTTTCAAGGTAGACTGTTTCCAGAAGACTTTATGAGAGAGGGCTGTTTGCAATAAGACCTGTTGTTGGTGTTTCATCAGATCTACGGACAAGAGAATCAGTTTAACCCTTTATCTACCGACGGTAGTAATAAGCTCCACTCACTTTGAAATTACATAGAATAAAGGAGCATTGGCAGGAATATTTTTTAAATCCCCTCTTCCAAGATATATTGCAGCACGGGTTCTATGATGAGTATTTTAGAAGGAAAGGTGAATAGTTTTATAGCAGAAAATGCGTTTTCAGCTGACATTTTGATGGGATTGCGAAGACTGTCATTTTGGTTCCGAAAAATTAGTTAAAAACAAAAGGTGTCTGATTTATTTTTTTTGTACGTTAATGAAGATCTTAGAAAACGATTTGACTGCTTATTTTAAGTGAACAGTGTATATAATTAATTTTACAGTTAAATAACTTTGTGGTACTTATAAGTACCGACAGCACACTGGATGTTAGCGCAAAAACTTAGTTATTTTTTTCGTCCGTGTGGCTTATATTTGTTTGTTTTTGTTGTTGTTGTTGTGTTGTAGAATCATCACAAAAGTGCAATTGAGTTAGGCTTTTTTGGCATTTCTTTTAAGTAACTTAGTAACTCATTTCTTTTTTTTAACTTATTTTCTATTTTTATCTTTTTGTTTTGTTGCTTTCAAAAAATTTTAAACTTTGAATATCTTTTCTTTTTTTGCCACATAATTGAATGAAATATCTATTCTTATTTTAAAAATTACCTTATTTTTAATTTCTTTATTTGTAACTAAGTTATAGCAATAATATAGGAGATTTTAAAGGTGCTATTATTATTATTATTACTATTCCTTTTCTTAGAATGCCTGGAAAAAAGAAGCTGACTCTCTTCAAGAGGCTTTGGATTTATTCCAGTATCTACCATCTGACACTCATGTCCATAAATTCAGGATAATTCAGAATCACACAGAAATTGAACTCTAAAATAAAAATTTCACCCGTAGAAGCATCACACACATCTTGAAGAAGAATATGCAAATTACAGGAAACCACCAGATAGCGCGAATAGTACGCCACAATGACGAGAGTGTAAGAAAGGGGTATATAAGGAATGGGGGCAAAGAAGTAAAATTGTTCACAAGCGCTTTAAAAGCCTTTCAGTGCAATAACCGCATAGTTATGGCACACAGGAAGCATTTGGATGATTTTTTACGTAGTAGAATTATTGGACGACTGGAATGTGGACGTACCCAGCTGGAAGTATCCGAGGAACTTGGAATCGCCCAGAGTGTCATCCCCAGGTTTTGACAACGATTCCAATATGATGGTAATGTGAGTAGATGTTACAGCCCAGGTCTCCCCCGAGTTACAACGCCGAATGAGGACCGGTATATTTGGCAGTTACTGCCAAAAGAAACAGACGGAGCACAGCATCAGACCTGTCTCGTCAGCTCTCTTCAGCTACCGGTACGACAGTTTCAAGGCAGACCGCGTACAGACGCTTAGGGCACATTGGTCTATATGCTCGTAGGCCTGTCAAATGTGTTCCACTTACCGCAACGCACTGTCACCTGCGATTAACCTGGAGTAGAGAGCATGCATTGTAGACACTTACTTACTCCAGAGAATCGAGCTCACCCAAAGGGTTTAGAGCTGCATCCGACCCTCCGAGAAGTATTTTATTTTCAAATTAAACCAAAAACACGTACAAAAGGTCCCTTCCCCAAAATTCTTGAGAATTGGGGGAAGAATACAGAAAAAACGCTTTACATTTACAATGCAAATACAAAAAAAAAAAAAAAAAAGAAAAAAGAAAACACTAGAACACACACAGGTGCTATCTTCTAAGCAGAAGAAAAGATTCTGAAACAGACATAAGGCACGAGGTGTGAAAAAGAGAAAGAAAAACAGGAAACAAAAAAACAAAAAAAAAAAATGTTTTTTGAACCATAATTCCAGTTGGCGCCACCACTTCCTGTTGCCGTTAGTTTTATTTAAAAAAGTACTGGATAGAGGATTTTCTTTTTTAGATTTCCTCCTCCAATTATATTTTAAAGACACTAAAAGGAGAAAGAGGGGAGAAACAGATAAGTTATTGAATTTTATTAAAGATACCATTTTTGCTAAAAGAGAGAAAAAAAAACAAGAAATTAACCTTAAAGTAAACCCAGAATGATGACTAAGGGTTAAAACAGGAAGCTGTAATATATTATGTGAGGGGAACAAAAAAAGATTTAAAGAGAGAAGGAAGAAAAAAGAAAAAAAAAAAGGAATAGCAAGAACCGAAGAGGGAAAAGGGAAAGTTAAGCCAAACTATCACATATGGATTTGGAAATAGCAAAGCAGGAAATTAATTTATTGTGAATAGCACGATTATTAATAATAGAGTTGACCCAAGGATAGAGAGCGTTCGGGATGGGGTTAACAAGATGGTGATCAGAAGTAAAGGGGCAGTGGAATACGTAATGGTCGGCGTCCCCAGGCGACCCACACAGGCAATTTGGAGAGGGAAGGAGATTGAACCTGTGCAAGTAAGCGGGGAAAGGCCCATGATTAGTTAGAAAATGAACCAGATATTTAGAGATGGGAAGAATGTTTAAGTTAGGATTATTGAAAAAGCGCTTGACCCTTAATTCTGTATTGCAATCATTCCAAGAGGAGGTCCAAGACTCTAGGATAAATTTATTTAAGGAATTGGAGAGGAAGGAGCGGGAACCGAAAACACTTCACCATCATAAACAGCCTGTTTTGCATAAAAATCGGTGTAATCACTATAAAGGTTATTGTTATGAGCTTTGACCCAGTAAAGATTGTAGTAGCTTCTGAATTGAAACAATTTGAATTTAATGGAATTGAGGTAACTGAATTTATTTGTAAGATTATTAAGAAACAGAATAGAGGAGAGACTGTCAGTATAAATATGAATTTTAGTATTATGATGTACTGCCCAACAGGCAGAGAGACCGATGGCAGAGAACTCTGCCTGAAAGACTGAGTTAAAATCCTGAATTTTAAAGAGATATGTTTTAAAGGGAGAGCCCCGATAAAAAATACACACGGCGAAACCAACATTGGAATCGATTTTGGATCCGTCAGTATACACTTCCCACTCAGATGGGCCCTCGAAAGTATTAATGGGAAAGGAAAGAAAATCGGGAAGGATCTGATGAAGAGAAATAAAAGAGTCCAACTTCGTAGCTGGGATAAGACCTGGAAGGAGATCGTTACTGTTGTTCCAAAGTTGGAATTTAAAGTAGAGAGAGCGAATAACAATATGAATGGGGGGAATGCCTGATAGGATATCAAGAGCGTCAGTAGGGGAGGTTTTATAGGCTTTTGTGATTTTTAATAAGTAAATCCTCTGAATAGATTTAAGCTTTTGGACCTGTATAGAGGTCAGGGATCCACCCCACACTCCTGCTCCGTAGGAGATGATTGGTTGAACACAACCGAAGTATACCAAAGTTTCATTAGAGAAATATGCTGGTGATTGAAATTTTTGGAAACACGATAAAAGTTGGAAGAAATCCAGAGAATCTTATCTTTGATAGAATTTATATGGAGAGTCCAAGATAAGCGATTGTCAATGTTGACACCCACGTATTTGTATGACTTAGAGATATGAATGGAATTGGGACCAGTTTTAAAAATGGGATTCCTCTTGAAGGTCGTGCTCCCTCGAAAACCACGGCATTGAAGAAAGGGACATCTGAAAACAACTGAAACGGTTTTAGCAGTTGCTATTGACAAATTGAGCTCGGAAAGCTTCCAATTTACTAAACTAAGGATTTTATTAGTATTACCCTCAAGTTCCCTTCGTGAAAGGCCAAAAGAGACAACTGCGAGATCGTCCGCAAAGGCTTGGAGAAGAAACAGTTAAGAGTTAAGAGAAAGGATAGGATTAAAATAAATATTCCAAAGAGTAGGTGAAAGAACGGACCCTTGTGGGCAGCCTTTAAAAATTTGCTTTTTAATGGGGTAAAGTATTATCAGTCCAGATAATTACTCTGTTAGTGAGGTAAGAGTGAATGAATTTCTGAAAGTGAAGAGGAATACGGTATGAATGAAAAATATGGAAGAGAGTCGACCAATCAACGTTGTCAAAAGCAGATTTGATATCAATAAACGTAGAAGCAGTATGTTTATTCACCCTGGTATTTTTAATGTGATGCACTAATTTGTCCACGTCCTCAATGCAGCTACGGTTTTCCCTAAAAAGCCGAACTGAGATCTATGGAGAATATTATTCTTAGAAATCCAACGGAGAAACCTATTAAGAAAAATTCTTTCTAAAATTTTGCCAAGGGTGGAGAGCAAACAAATGGGTCGATAGGAGAGAGTAGACGATGGGTCACGCCCGGGCTTTAGTAAAAATTTAATTTTAGTGTTCTTAAAAATGGAAGGGAAGTGATTAAATTGAATGCAGAGGTTAAAGAATCGAAAAAGCAAGTTGGGGAAAGAGTTATAAAGAGCTTTCCAAATAGCGTAGTCAATGAGATCAATACCCGGGGCTTTACCCCCACGAAGCTTCCGGAAGACGACTTCAACTTCACTGGGGCTCAAGCATGAAGGAGGAGAGCAATCATTGAGGACAAGAGGAATAGGAGAAGATCCTGAAGGGAAATGAGAATCAAGAAGAAGGCTAATCTTACTATGGAACAAAGAGGCAGGATCGCCAGTCGAAATCTGATGAAGATTAGTTGGGCTGGTTAACTTTCCGAAAGCTGCTTTAAAGGTAAATGCAAAATTATTAGAATTCGTAGAAGAGAAATACTCCCAAGCTTTATTCTTGGTGTCAGTTATTGACTTTTTATAGTTGGCCCTGAGGGCTTTGTACCTGGAGCGCATGGAGGCAATCTCGTCGACCGACATGCCATGCGCAGTGAGAGAAACCACCCTCCGCTTGTATGCATTCAGCTGATTACGCTGGATTCTTAAGGAATTGTTCAACCATTTGAAAGAAGGGGTATTTAAAACCCGGCGCTTTCTAAGACTTGAGAAGGCAGAGGCATTTTTAGTATTAATTAACAGACTAGCGAAATCATCAAGTAGTTCAATTGAGACGTTAGTCAAGAAGGAATTAAGAAGGTTATAGTTCTTGCGAAAATTATAGATAAATTTATTAATGCCATATTTGGTTTTAAAGACCAAGTCAGAAAAGGTTAGGTCACACCGGAGGTGAACACTGATAAAACTATGGTCGCTAAGGGATTCGGTGGAAAGAATTTCCCAATTCTCAACAAAGGAAATCAGGTCGCAAGATGTGAGGGTGAGATCGGGGTTCCCAACCGCGGACCTAGGGCCGTGATTGATTGATTTGATTTAATATTAACGTCGCACTGTTCAGCTACACGAGGGCTTTTGGCGACGGACCACGTAATTTTGAACCATGGTCAAGTGACGTGGACGACACCTGAGCTGGCACCCCCCTCTCCTAACTACCACACCACACCAACGGGAGGACGTTTCAGCTCTCGACAGATTTAACGTGCATCGCTGCCCTACACGGCGGGTCTTTAGTGGTACTGGGATCGAACTCGTGACCAGGCAAGCCACGATCCGATACCTATACCACTCGGCTACCGCGGCCACCCTAGGGCCGTGAAAGGTTGGTCCCAGTCCTGGAATATTGCAAAGATGCACATTGTTGGAGAGTAAGAAATCAGTCAAGATATCCCCCCTCCTGTCAGTGTTCTTATACCCCGAAACAACTGACCTTGCATTGAAGTCTCCGGCTCTAACAAACAATTCTTATTAATTCCTTTATAGAGATTCAATTGATTAATAGCCTCGGAGAAATCACCATGAGGGGGAAATTAAACGTTAATAACAGTAAGAAGAACTTGGTTTAATTTAATGTTGACGGACACAGTGTGATCTGTTTTCATGCGAAAGTTGCAAATGATATTCCGATTATAACAAACAATTGCACAATTGAGAGAATTTGAAAAGAATTGAGAGGAACCAAGTGGGGAATTTAAGGGAAGATTAAAGTTAGGGTAAGGATCCTGGAGGAGAAGTAAATCGAAACCCATCTCCACTGCAACCGAGTGAGCTTGAAGATGGGCAGACCGGGAGTGATTCGCATTTAGTTGTAAAATTCTAAGAAGATCTGCCCGAATTAAAGGAGTGGTTATAACTGAAATGGATAAGCAAGAATTGAAAGCATAAAATAATTAAAGATAGAGATAGTAGTATATGCAAAATGAGAAAATAAAAGTAATAAAATTAATTAAAAAATATCAATACATATACAATACAAATATAATATTATAAAAATCAATAAAAATACAATACTAATATAAATACTTAAAAATGAAATACAATACATGAAATGCATGAAAGATACATAAAAATGAAGTACGTGAGTAATAATAACTAAGATAAAAAAAATTTATTGGCCAAAATCTGCCTTGCAAAAAATTTTGAATAAGGAAACGAATCGAATAATAAAAACTAATTAGGTAAATATAATAACACGCAAAGAAAATGTTCCTTGATTACATAATAATAAGAGGTGAATCAGAACAATTTAAGAACATATATAAACAGAATATATCAAAATAATAATAAAAAAAAAATATGTACATAAAGTTGAGAAGGTACTTCAAAAATAAATATTAAATATAAATATTAAAGCACAAGGTACACACATAATATACAAATATGAAGGGAAAAAATAAAGCATAAAATGCAGCTCAACAAATAAACATGAAATGAAGTTAAACAAGTAATTTCAATATGACGATAAATAAATGGAATAATTAATTATAAAAATGATAAAACTGGTTGCGAAAGTGAAGAAGTCAGAAAGTAAGTGAAAGAAATCAACATCCGTAATCAGTGTGATCCATTGTACGTTTTTTAAATTGGATTAATACTGGGCAGTTTTTATCACGGCATCCGTGATTTTCTGAAAAACCTGATCTAAACCTGACATTATGATTTGTATGCATTGTAGACACCACAACAGTGGTTTTGTGTGATGTTTTCCGACGAGTCCAGATTTAGTTTGCAGTCTGATTCTCGCCGGACTTTAATATGGAGAGTGCCAGGTACCCGTTACCATCAAGATGTGTTCCACTTACCGTAACTCACTGTCACCTGCGATTAACCTGGAGTACAGAGCATGCATTGTGGACACCACAACGGTGGTTTTGTGTGATGTTTTCCGACGAGTCCAGATTTAGTTTGCAGTCTGATTCTCGCCAGACTTTAATATGGAGAGCACCAGGTACCCGTTACCATCAAGAGAACACCATTGAATGACACCGTTACGGTGGTGCAGGATGGCTCGTTTGGGGAGGAATTATTCTTGGTTCCAGAACTGACCTGCATGTTCAGAGTGTAACGATGACAGGCCACATCTATCGGGATGTCATTCTGGAACAACATGTACGTTTGTTTCGGGGCGCCATGGGTGCTGAATTTCTGTTTATGGATGATAACGCCCGTCCTCACCGTGCAAACATTGTAGACGAATGCCTTCAATCGGAGGATATCACCCGTATGGATTGGACAGCATACTCACCGGACTTGAATCCAATAGAGCATGTGTGGGATATGCTTGGCCGACGAATTGCAGCCCATCAACCCCCTCCCACCCGTCTACCGGAACTTCGGAGGGCATTGCTTGATGAGTGGTGTAATATTCCCCAAGATCAGATTGATAATTTGATACTCAGCATGCCTAGGCGTTGTAAGGCCTGTATTGCATCGCCCGGAAGACATACTCCGTATCAACCATCATACTAACCATGTTATACTGTTTTTTTTAAATAGGTTCTTTTTTTTTTTTTTTTTTGAAATTTGATCCAGGGAGTAAAAATCGCAATTTTTATTAATTATGTCAAACATATAGCATCTTTTTTGCTCTTTACCTTTTGTTTAATAAATAGACTTTACAAATAAGTCAAATTTGTTTTACTTTTCTGTCTCTTTCTTTGCCTGAACTTCATTATTCTTAATTTATGGACATGAATGTGCTTTTCTACAAACTCACAAAATTTAAAAGCTCTAAGTTTAAAAAATGCAGAGCCGTGATAACTTTTACGTTCGTTTTTATTCACATCCCATGACACACAAATCAAAACATTAAACTAACTTATCTCAGAAAGATAAAATAACTAGTTTGTCTTCTTTTAAAATGCTGAGGCTTTTTTTTCTATTGAGACTAATACTTGGAAATGTTTTTCACTTGTTGCTAACAATACATGGAATAAAAGTTGGTATGCATTTTTCCAAAGCAATACTTATTTTTTTAAAAATAATTGAATTTAGAATTTTCACATTTTTTAAGGAATTTTCAATAAGCATTCACAAAAAGAAGTTGTGACGAATCTTTACGGAACCTTTCCACTAATATTCTTAGGAGTCTTTGGGGATTGTAAATTCGCGTATATTTCCAATCCAATCTAAAAGGAGAAAATGGGATTTTTAAAGTAGATAGGGTATTTAAGTAGAGCGTTGTGAGTTAGCGGAGAAGAAGGCATTTGAGCCAGCAGCAGTAGTGACAAAGTTTATAGGATTCAATTGGATTACGATAGTGGAGCATTGCTGTTAGTACTCAGCGAAGGAACCTTAGGAAGTTAATATACCTGAAGAGATCAAAGTACTAGCAGGTGATATATTCTAATTTAATACCGCTTACCACAAGCGTTAGTTTAATAAAATTAGTTTAAGTTAATGAAAGCTAATAATTCAAGTTGCGTGTATTTCTCAGACCTCCTATTCCGGTAAACCTTATTGATATTGCGCGTAGTTATTGATTAATTTCCTACTTCGTAATTTAATTTAATATTAAAGGTAAATCCCTTTTTGATGTAGACATAGCCTACTATTTGTTATTAGAGTTTGATATTTGAGCCAAGTGAATAAATATAAGTTATTATACAAATGACGTCTGGTCATTCTTTGCCTCAAATTAATCTTAGTGTCCAGGGTGGAACCCAGGGGGGTTCCCACAGTGGTGCCCAACGTACAAGTTATCCCGAGTTTAGAGTCGGAACTAATTTTGGAGTAATCCCTGAGCAGTATTTTTCGGGGGTGGAGAATGTGTCAGAGTTTTTAGAGAATATGGATAATAATTTAACATATTATGAGATACCCACACAACTTGCTTGTGCATATTTAAAGGGTCATCTCACAGGACGGGCACTAGATTGGATTGATGTTTTAGGTTATAGGGTTGTAGAGGAGAAAGCGACAGATTACGCGCACTTAAAGCAAGCTTTGACAGAACAATTCCCCATGGTTAGGAATAGATCAGAGCTCCAAACATGTTTCCACGCATCATACCAAAATCACAGCCAAAAACCCTCGGATTTTGTGTATGAATTGTTAAGGATACACAAACAGTTAAAACTAGACATGAGGGAGGAAAAATTACTGGATCATGTTATCAGTAGGTTAGAACCTCAACTTTTAGATTATGTGGATGTACGACATCCGCAGACCACGTCTAACCTTCTACAAATAATTGATAAGTACGAGGAGAGGTTTCTAAATAGAAGGATCAGGGGTTCGAGTCAGGAATTCCGAGATGCAACCCAAAGCGCGAGCAATCGATTCTCAAACAGGAATAGGCAGGAAAATTGGAGGGATACCAGAATGAACAACCGATACTCTGACAATAGCAGACCGCAGAGGGAATCAAACAGATTTGAAGGTCAAGGTGTTGGGGGATAATCGGAGTTTCGATAGTCGACGCCGAAGTGGTCAATGTTAAGAAAAAACAGCATTTCTTACCCCAGGATGCAGTGCTTTAAAAACATTCAATCGAAAACCTCACTCAAAATGCACAATGCGTAACGAATTTTTGTGTATTAATGAACAGAAAAACTGTTTCTTTTAATATTATCAAATTACGTTTATGCGTAAAAGCTGTTTTTATGTGTAAAAAAAATAATCTTTAAAAATAAATATTTTGTGTTGTAAAATATTAATGTTCTCTGGTTATTTAGCATTTTTAGGAGTCAAAATTGCATTAAAAAAGCCATTCGGTCTTTTTGTATTATGAAAATATTTTAGACCTTTGTGGACTGACGGTACTTTAAAGAACCAATTTTATTAATTAGCTCTAATGAATTAAATTTCCCAAAGTTAAGTATTTTATTTATGTATATCCCTTAATTTTCAACGTAGTGATTTTTAAAAAGATATAGCATGAGAGAAAAAAATTGCAGTAAATCATAATGCGGTGGATAAAGGGTTAAAATGAAGCAGAGATCATAGAGATTGTGGCATGGATCGATGAGTGACCGTTCTCTTTCCTGATGTACCCCGGTTCAATCTAATCAGTGATTCTTGCCATACTTCCACAAGGAGAGAACCAGGGACCCGCCACCAATGTCCGAGATCGACCATTACGACAGATACTTGATAATCTGGGCAGACATCACGATGGATTGCTGCACTGCTGCGAAATATAGGAATGAGATCTTATAGCTCTATGTTCGCCTTTTCAGGGAAGCAGTACGCCCTAATTTCATTTTAATGAATTATAATGTGAGGCCATATTATTTCTAGAAAGTGAGGATATTTACTGGATGGACTGTCCAGCCAGATCTCCAGACCTCAACCATATACAGCATACCTGGAGCAATTGCAACTCGCAACCTCCCTCCAAGGTCTAATAATTCACTGCTTAACGAATGGAGCCATTTGCCACAGGAACTCATTAACTCCCTTATTTCCAATATAAAATCACGGTGCGAGGTCTGTATATTTTTAAGAGGGGGGATCATACCTCCTATTAAACCCATTATTTATTGTAATCGCATTCTGTTCAGTAGCCTTGGATATAATCGACCAAATTTAAACATTCTCTTAATTTTGAACACTTGTGAACATACTTTTCGTTTCACGAGATTTATGCTTTATTACTTTTTTATTAGATGATATTTTCTGCGTAAATACTGTTGCTTAGTATTTCTAATTAGAAAATGTCAATTTTTATTTTAAAAGTAATATTTTTATTTGTTTATTTTGTCGCTATTGTAACCTATTAGCGGGCCAAAAAATAAAGTTTTGAACTTCAAATTTTATTTGCATTTTTATTAATGTTTTACTTTCACTCTTATACAGGTTGTTGAGTTTATGACGTCAACGTTAAGTATTAGTCAAAATATGAAAAATTCTCTAGAGGGGTGGCACATTAGGTTTTTGCACACGGGGGGCCAACACCCTAAGATCAGCCCTGGGTGGGCAGCAAAAAATTCAATATTCTTAGAAACGTAATATAGTTTATTTCGAATAATTCACTATAATAAACCGAAATAAAAGAAGAAGAAAAATTTAATGTTTACATCCTGACGCTTGACATCTCTTCTCTCTGCTAGTATCTTTCCTATTTCTGAGAAATTTTGGTATTTTATTGTAAATTATTGTGTGCCAATATTCTGGGCGGGCCACAAAAATGTTCGATATGGGCCGCGAGTTTGACATTCCTGATATAAAGAATACGCCTGAACTCACTCTGTCCAGTGAAGTTTCAGTTTATTTGTATATTTAGGGATACAGCAAGTTGAAATGAAAAAAAAAAGTATTTGATCACACTGCACATCATAAAAAAATATGAAAAATCATTTTTCCCTTTCACAAAATATTTAATTAGTTATTTTCAATATTTAATAGCATTTTTATATAAAAGAGCAGAATCTATATTCACGAAAATATAAAAATGTTTTCCTTTTAATTCTAAATATTTCAGGGTGAGTGAATGAATATTTGCGTCGCACTGTTCAACTACACAAGGGCTTTTGGTGACGGGGCCACGTATTTTTGAACCATGGTCAAGTGACGTGGACGACACCTGAGCTGGCACCCCCTCTCCTAACTACCACACCACACCAATGGGAGGACGTTTCAGCTCTCGGCAGATTTAACGTGCATCGCTGCCCTACATGGCGGGTCTTTTTGGTACTGGGCTCGAACTCATGACATGCCTGCCATGATCGGATACCTTGACCACTGGGCTAACACAGCCCCCCGCAAATATTTCAGGGGTTATTGTCCTTATCATATCCAGTCTTTATGAAATTTCACGAAACTTATACAGAATTATTGACAACGTTCAAGAAAAATATTATATTGGAAAATAAAATGAAAATGTAAAATATTCATTGAAAGATATGAGCATTAAAAGAGGTTAATTTTTTACTGTATAAATTTAATTGTACACTTTTTACAATTAACTAATTATACACAATTATACTTTACAAAATACAAAATAATTATACTATACAAAATCGTATAAAACCTGGATTTAACCAAAAAGTTATTGAAACTTTTGCGAAAACTAAAGTAAGGAAAAGATAGTAAACCAAATTGTGATTTCTTTTTAATAGATAAGTCCAACCTTTTATAATAAACCTTTTATTCTTTATTAATATCGTTTTATTTCCTCATACTTATATTTATTATTTGTAATCTTGTTCGTTTTTAAATTTTTCGTTATCTGTTACGTTACTTCTCGTATTTCGGTTCCTGAAGTTTCTTAACTCTTCACAGCTGTTCTGGAAGAGATCTGTCGTAATGTCAAATCAAATCTGAGCGATCTCACTAAAGCTCACACAAGAAACTCATACACATACATATAGGTAGTTTGCAGCTTTGCTTTCCAATGTTCTTCAGAGCACAATAAAGCTCTGAAGTTAAAGTAGCTTTGTATGTTTAAAATATTCATGCATTTTTACTTGATAAAACCAACCAAGATAAGGTCCTAATTCTCGTTTGCACCAGAGCCTTTGGATACCTAGTTACGCCACTGCTTGTGCCGTTGAATATCCACCACGTGAAGCAAGAGTGTCAAACTCAAAGGCTAATTTGGGCCAAATAAATAAGGTTTAACTTCTGATGGGATGCGAAAAAAAATATCCTTATTCATAGAAAAGTAAATTTATCTCGAATGATATATTATAATAAACATAAATAAAAGAACAAGAAAAATTAATGTTTACGTCCTGACACTTGATATCTCTTCTCTGCTACTATATTTCTTATTTCGGGAGAAATTTTGATATTTTATTAAATATATTATTGTGTGCCGATATGCTGACCTGGCGGCAAAAATGTTCTACGTGGGTCGCATGCGCCCCGCGGGCCACGAGTCTGAACCCTTAATTTGCACTCTAAATGAGTCCTTTTTCGAATTGCCCTCGACTATGAGAAACAAGATGATCCGATAGAGGATCCTACTTTGAAATTTAAGGAAGAGTTTTATTTTTTCCCATTAGGTAAAGCTATCGATACACTTGAATCCAGGTTTGATTTGATCAGTACCTACAGCAACCATTTCCAATTTTTAAACAATATTTGTGATTTAAAAGATGCTCCTCAAAACGACGAACTAAAGTATTGTAAAGATCTGAAAACAGTGTTAACTGATGGGAAGTCATCAGATATAAACGTGCTGGGGGGATCTGGCAGACGAGATAGTAGCGTTTTTGGCTTTGCTAAATGAAAAAGAAAGCCAATCGAGATTTTAAAATTTAT